>PITA01004679.1:0-45253 GCA_004023965.1 Spilogale gracilis
GGTCCAGAAGTGGGAAATATCACATTTCAGGCTGGTTTCATGGGTGTTCACGGTGGTCTTGTAGTGGTTTTTTTGTTGGAATTCAGCTCTCTTCAGGGAACTCCCTGAAATGCGGTCACCTGGCCTTCCGCCATCTTGACCCTCGACATAGACATTTTAAATCCAGTTTTCCGATTATCCATTTCTTATTTTTAAATTTAATTTTTATATTATTTCTAGAAAATATATATAAGGATATATACTACCTTTCAAACTACTGTTATATTTAGTGGTTATATAGGAATGTTGAGGTTCAGAATTTATTTTGAAACATTTTCTTTCAAGGGAATGCATTAATGTTTGTGAGACCTTTAAACAATAAAAGAAAAAAGGATTGCCAGTAGTAATCTATGTCACCTCAGAAGATATTAAAGAGAACAGTTATGCCAGTTCACTCCGACCTAAAACATAACCAGAAAATATCAAATACCCATGAGTATATAAAAAAAGAGAGAAGAAAGCTTAGTCTTTTTTTCAGAATTATATTTCAGCTCATTTTCATTTAATTAGGAATAGAATTCCTATTTGACTACTTAATAGATTTTTTAATAGCTTACTATATGAAGGCTACATAAATGTGAATTAACAAAATATGTTTTGATAAGCTATAGAATAATCCAAGTTTATTGCTTCATAAAGTCTGTCAATGTTAGGCATTTTAAAATACACCCTAATAAAATAATGCATTATATATTGATCTATCTATCCATCTAATTATCTACCAACCTATCTATGCTTTCATACATGTATTTATTTAGCTTGATACAAGGTATCCAATAAAGTCTTAGGGACTGATTATATATGTAGAACCATTTAGTAAATTTGTACTTTTTATATGTATACATTAATATAAATGATGAATGGAATTATACTTGCAAAATTTAAGCTGGATACATGTATAAGCTGAGATATTTTGAAAGAAGTATAGTTGAATTCTCATTATATCATTGATATGCTAATTATAATAGACACTAACTTTATCAACTTCAGTAGAGTTATAAACACACAAAAAATTTAGCTTTATTTGTTGTTGAAGTTATATTAATGTTTGTCTCGATCTCGATCCAACTTAATATTCCTTCCACCATTATCGCACACCTTTAATATCTAAATCTATACACATTCTATGGATTTCTATCTGTATAAGTTAGAAACTCAAGTACTTCTTTTGGAGAGTAGTGGGTCACACTTTCCATCTCACCTTTAGTGGCCTGCTGGGATTTAAGTCTAGTTATAGTATATTTTATTTACATACAGTACAAAGGAGGGAGAGACAGTCTGATCTACCTGATTTACATGAGTCAGCTAGGTCTGTGACATTCAACAAAGAATCTTGAGGGTGCCTGGGTGGCTCAGTGGGTTAAAGCCTCTGCCTTCGGCTCAGGTCATGATCTCAGGGTCCTGGGATCGAGGCCCGCATTCGGCTTTCTGCTCAGCAGGGAGCCTGCTTCCTCCTCTCTCTCTGCCTGCCTCTCTGCCTACTTGTGATCTCTCTCTGTCAAATAAATAAATAAATAAAATCTTTTAAAAAAAGGGCAGTGTCATAATATGAATGCATTAGTGTAAGCAAAATGTAAAACGTTTGAAAGTACAGTATACATTGTCACCCAGATCCTGTCTTCTTATAACTGCTTGATTAAGAAGATCCAATGGTAACATTTTGTAGCCAGTTCACACTGTGGACTATCTTTACTACTGGAAATAAAGTCCTTCGCAACTTCAAATCTAATATGATTAGAAAGCCAATTTCAGATATCCTAGTACAAATTAAGAAAACTCATCCTTCCAATTCTGTTTCCCTAGAACCACTTTTAATACCAAATCTGTATTGGTCAAAATCCTCCAGAGAAACCCTATATAGATATATCTTCATATTCATATATATACATATATATCCATCCATATCTATCTATATCTATCATAAGGCATATGTTTGTGTTTGTTGATTAATTAAGGAATTGGCTCACATGATTATGGTGTTTGACAGGTCTCACAACCTGCAGTCAGTAGGAATTTGTACAGATAATGCATTAATATGTTACACATTAATGAACTAAACACATTAACATCATAATGAATAAATCTGAAATTGACCCTCAGAGATAAAAAGTAGTAAGGATCCAAGATATCTTGACATGGGAAAATATGGCTGTGTAAGAAAAACTCATTTTATGGACAAATGTAACACATTGACATGAGCTATCTGAATCTCCAACATATGCATAGAGTATCCTTGGTTTATATGACCTACCATAAGCATATGTGCATAAGGCATGTGGGAGGGAGTGATTTTAGCATATTGATCAAGGCTGGTAATATTTGCACTGTAGTCTGGTAGGACTGTATGTCCATCAAAAAGCTTAGATACAGGAAAGGAGAATCTCTGTAAGATTTAAGTAGAGAGAGATTTTATTAAATAATATTAATATAGCACATAATCTCATGAAGGTTAGAAGTCAGAGCTACAGCTCTATAGACGAGAATCATGGCCTAACACATCATAGTGGCTGCAATAGAAGAAACTCAAAAACCAAGCATGAAAAAAAACAGAAACAAACAAAAAACCAATCCTATAAAACTCTAGACTGGATGCTACACATTCTGTCAGTGTTTGTTGAAAATTATAGAAACAAATATGTTTGCCTGGCTGCCTGATGCTTGTATGAACACTGTATCCCTGTTATGTACAGTTGCTTTCTCTGGTTGCTCACTTCCAAATTCAAGTCTCACCTGAACATCTGATTGGTAGAACCTGAGTCATTTGCATAAACTCAGCTGCAGGGCACTCTACATGCATGTATTTTTGTTTGTTTTTAACCTCTACTTTGGGAAGCAGGACACATAACATGGATGATTATCAAATGTAAGGAGTGCTTTAAAGTTATGAAGGACAAAGACTGATTAGATACTGTATCTAAATTATTGAGTAGAATTTAGTTGCCGTGTTTTAGAGCCAATACTGGCCCACAGAGTTTATGAGCTTATGGAGTCAGGACAGAATGAGCAGGGTGATGACAAGGCTGAATAATGATTCTACTTGTGATCTCTCTCTCTGTCAAATAAATAAATGAAATCTTAAAAAAAAAAAAAAAAAAACCTGGCGCCTGGGTAGCTCAGTGGGTTTCGGCTCAGGTCATGATCTCAGGGTTCTGGGATCGAGGCTCCTGTCCAGCTCTCTGCTCGGCAGGGAGCCTGCTTCCTCCTCTCTCTCTGCCTGCCTGTTTGCCTACTTGTGATCTCTCCGTTTGTCAAATAAATAAATAAAATCTTTAAAAAAAAAGGCTGAATAATGATTAATGGGCCTTGGTTGGAGATGATATCTGCCTTCGTATTTTGTTTATTTTTTAAAATGTTTGTAATTAAACTATTAAATGACTAATTATAAATCCTGAATCCAAAATGATGATAAAGCTTATCGGGCTGATTTAGTTTTTTGACATTTTTATAGTAAAGCTAGCCATTCATAGAATATTATAAATATAAGATAAAATTATATAAAGAGATTTTGACATCTTTTTTTTTTAAGATTTTATTTATTTATTTGATTGAGAGAAACACAGCTAGAGAGGGAACATAAGCAGGGGGAGTGAGAGAGAGAGAAGCAGGCTTCCCACCGAGCAGGGAGCCCAATGTGGGACTCGATCCCAGGTCTCTGGGATCATGACCTGAGCTAAAGGCAGTCACTTAACCAACTGAGCCACCCTTGACATCTTTTTAAAACTTGATATTGAAGATGCCACATGCTATGTTATAGAAAAATTTCTCTTTAAGTTTAGTTCCACCAATTTCTCTATCCAGATAAACTAATGTTCTGGTTCTGCCTCTTCCTAAACAAAGAGAATAAATAATCCTCTCACATTTCCTAGTTTGATGTAGTTGCCAGAAGTTAAATGTTAGGTGTTTGTTTCCAGCCTCAGTAACTGTCTTAACTTAGGCTTGTATACTTTCATAAACATTTCCATTCTCTTCCCTATATTCAGAGCATTGATGTGACTATCTCCTATCTTTTATCAGTGACCTTATTTTGTATTATTCTTTCATTGTAAACTTTCTCAAGTTTTGGAGGAGTAAAGGAAATTGGAAGATATAAATTATGCATAAGTAGAATAAATGTTAGATGTTTTCCTACTCTAAGTAGAATATTTAAATACATAATATTCATGGTCTTTTCCAAATCCATGAATAGTCCATCATTTTTATTATGCAGTCTACATCCAAAACCATCATTTACCTAGTAAAATTTATCTTTCTAATAATTTGGTAGGGGCGCATGGGTGGCTCAGTTGGTTAAGCTACTGCCTTCAGCTCAGGTCATGATCCCGGAGACCCTGAATTGAGTCCCACATCTGGCTCCCTGCTCAGCGGGAAGCCTGCTTCTCCCTCTCTCACTCCCCCTGCTTGTGTTCCCTCTCTGGCTGTGTTTCTCTCTGTCAAATAAATAAAATCTTTAAATATATATATATATATTCTTGTGCTCCACCAGGTAAATTATGAGTTCTTATATCTGAGATGACTCCCTATTGGTAAATACTAGTTTGACTGCTGTGTGACTCTCCTGCAGACTTTGTGTTATGGCTATGGCTCATTATTTTGCCAAGTCTGATCCTCTCAATTTGAGGCAGATTCTGGTTAATATCCCTGGCTAGTGATTGTCTCATAGTATTCTTTCCTTTTTATGTGATTAGACACTTTTCCCCAACTGTATATAATTATCTTCTAGTGGAAAATTAATATGATGTAGAAAACTGAGAAAGAATACTATATTCTAGCAATAATAAAAAATTGGAACTTTACAGTCTTGCATAAAGGACAATAGGCACACTTCCAAACCTAACACTTCATGACCATAAGTGCTTATGAAAAGACAAGGTTGGAGTGATGACTGCTGAGACATGTACAGAAAATTTCTAGAAGAAGCAAGACCTTTAAAAAAATGAGGCTCAATTCCACATTTTTCATTTATGATCTGTATGTTTATTATTAGATCAAGGTAAATATATATAATTGCTAATTTTTAAATTTAAATTCAATTAATTAGCGTATAGTATATTATTAGTTTCAGAGGTAGAGTTCAGTGATTCTTCAGTCTTATACGCAGGGCTCATTAAATCTCATGCCCTCCTTAATGCCCATCACCTAATTACCCCATCCCCCTACCTCTTCCTTCCAGCAACCCTCAGATGTTTCCTATGATTAAGAGTCTCTTAGAGTTTTTCTCTCTCTCTGCCTTCCTCTTATTTTTACTTTCCCTCACTTCCCCCATGATCATCCTCTGCTTTGTTTCTCAAATTCCACATATAAGTGACTGTCTTTCTCAGTCTGACTTATTTAACTTGGCATAATATCTTCTAGTCCAACCATATCATTGCAGATAGTATGATTTCCTTCTTTCCATAGTTTGGCTATTGTGGACATTGCTGACATAAACATTGGGGTGTAGGTGCCATTTCAGATCACTACATTTGTATCTTTGGGGTAAACACTTACTAGTGCAAATGTTGGGTTGTAGGATAGCTCTATTTTAAACTTTTTGAGGAACCTCCATATTGTTTTTCAGAGTGGCTATACCAGCTTGCATTCCCACCAATAGTATAACAGGGTTCCCCTTTCTCCACATGCTCACCAATATCTGTTGTCTCCCTGACTTAATAATTTTAGCCATTCTGACTGGTGTGAGGAGCTATCTCATTGTGGTTTTGATTTGCATTTTCCTGATGGCTGGTGATGCTGAGCATTTTTTCATGTGTCTGTTGGCCATTTGGATGTCTTCTTTGAGAACTGTCTGTTCATGCCTTCTGCCCATTTCTTGATTAGATTATTTGTTCTTTGGGTGTTGAGTTTGATAAGTTCTATATATATTTTGGATACTAGCCCTTTATTTAATAAGACCTAAATATCTTCTCCTCTTCTGTCTTTTGTCTTTTGGTTTGGGTGATAGTTTCCTTTGCTGTGCAGAAATTTTTTATCTTGAAGTTACAGTAGGTCATTTTTTCCTTTGTTTCCCTTGCTTTTGGAGATAAACTTCCAGTGTTAATGACATAAATTAAGGAAATCTATAAAGTATGCTGATAATAATGGAATGAACTATAACTTATGAGCTAATTATGGACTAGGTATTTCTAAAGTTTAGATTACTATTGAATATCTGGCATTTTCCCATTAATTTCACTAACAAAAGTAAAGTATTCTTCAAAATAAAAGGATCAAAGCACTCATATATGCAATTTAAAAATATTTAAGGAGACGATGAAGTACTTATATTTTGAGATCCATTTATTTTCCAAACTATCAAGATTATTTACTTTTAAGTGAATGTCCATGTGCATCAAAATTCTGGCTATTTTAAAACAGTAATCTTATCCTTGTTTAAAGGTAGTAAAAACAATCCATGTTCAGGTATAGCTGTGGGTTTGGAGATAAATTGTAAATTCAGTGTTTAATAGGGGAATTATTAATCTACCCTTATTAATATACTTGGCTTAAAAAGGATAAGACTTTTTATGCATTGATAGAGTTTTCACTAATATTCCACAATATGCTCTGGTGAATAAGTAGGTTCAAAAATTTCATGCTACATTTAACAATCTGGGAAGACCTAGGTCTATTTTAATCTGCATTCTTGGGATTTGAGTGTGATCCATTTGAGTGTGATCTCCAGTATGATCCATTGGAGATAGCCAAAGAATAGAAGAATGCAGATTGAAATGTAATTTATCTTTTAAGTAGAACATTCCAAATCATAGTAGAAATATAATTTCAATTCTATAATCTGGCTAATTCTCCTGTTTTCTTCTCAGTACTATCTTCTTCCACCATTAGCCATCCTGATTGGCTTCTTTTCTGTTGTCTGGGGCTTTTTTATCAATTTCCTTGTCCCTCATTTAATTTTAAAATTTTCTCTCTCTCTCTCTCTCTCTCTCTCTCTCTCTCTCTCTCTCTCTTACAAACACAGTGCTAATTGCTTCTTATTCTGTTTTTTGATTAAATTTATATGCCTGTTTGTAAATCTACTACTGGTTACTGTTGTATAGAAGACACGTTTTTATTTATCCAGAGTTGATAAGAATAATGAAATAACTTTTGATCTCTCACATGCTAATTATGATACAAATCTGTAAGACTATTTTTAAGTGACTTTTTATTTTGGCTGTTTATTAATCTGGAATGTTGAAAGAGCTCTTTCTAGGGGCACCTGGGTGGCTCAGTTGGTTAAGCAACTGCCTTCAGCTCAGGTCATGATCCCGGAGATCCGGGATCGAGTCCCACATCGGGCTCCCTGCTCAGCAGGAAGCCTGCTTCTCCCTCTCTCACCCCCCCCCCCCCGCTTGTGTTCCCTCTCTGGCTGTGTTTCTGTCAAATAAATAAAATATTAAAAAAAAAAAAGAAAGAGCTCTTTCTATATGAAAAGAAATTTTATGCTTTATCATATTAGTTCATTGAACCTTGTTTTTGATACCATATTTTAATTTATATGGTCATATACAGTACTTGATTTCTGATTTCTTACATTGTTTAAAATTTGTTCCCACCCATTACAAAACTAAATTACCTCCTTTGTATCTGTTTTGATTATTTAACGTTCCTTTCCATTTAATAATAGGCCCAAGAGATATAAACAGATTTAGAATAATATAATATCAATGAATAATGGAATGACTTTGTGAGACTAGCATGATTATAGACATGAAGGTTGCTTACTAAATAGGTACAACCACTTAATCATCTTTAAAAATGGAAGCCCCGTTAAAATATTTTAAAGGCATCCTTAAAATTAACAATAGCTTCATTTACTTTAAATGAACCTAAATAGTGCATCTCAAACACAATGTATATCCTTAAATAGATTTGGAGTGTGACATTTCATCTAAGTCTGAAAAAGGAACATGTAAAGACATTTGTATGAAGTACAGAACTATGTGTAGAATTCAAGACCACTCTTGCCTTCCCCAAATAGTAATTACCTATGATGTATTCTAGCTCTTAAGTAACAAGTAGTAAGATGTCATTTACTAAGTTAATGAGTTAATGTGCTTCTGGCTTGAGATAGGTCACTGAATGTTACGTCTGACTCCTTTTTTCAGCAGAGAATGCATTATATTCAATAATACATTAATTCAACAATTGATTAATTCATTTTCTAATCATTCCATTTGATTATTAAATGTGTTTTTGATACTGTATGACATATGATATATTGAGGAAATAATTATGAATAAGTTGAAGATGGCCAATAATACCATAACTCTGTTGTTGCAAGTAACTGAAATCTCCCCTGACAGGTTTAAGCAAGTGGAAGTTGCCAGAAAGATAGAATAAGCTCTCACAATTAACAGAAAGGCTTGGAAAAGACACCTGGGCACTACTTAGAGCAAAATCAAGTACAGAGGTTTAAGGACTGGATACAGGATGGATTTTACATGAGCAGTCTACTCTGCTCATATATCATAATACTCAGTCTTGGGAAGAAACATCTGATTTAATAGCTCAAACCACTAACCATAGGAGTTCATGTCCCTGATATAGTCTAAACAGATCATCTTCAATGCAAGAGACACTTCCTCAGAATAATATTGGAGTACTTTTCAGAAGGTTGCTATTAAGAGCTTCACAGCCAGAAAACAGCAAACATTTTGTACACTGGTAAAGCAGCTGTAATTAATGCATATATGAGGCCCACTATTTAGAAGAGCTAGAGGAATAGACATTAAAATTTTCCAAATGGAAAAATTTTGACATCCCACTTATGATTACAGAGACAATATAGTATAAATTAGAATTAAAAAAACTTAGACTCAAATAATAACTTTAAAACTTGTAACAGTTTTATATTGGGCAAATAATTTAGCCTCTTCATATTTCTTTATAAACAAATATTGCATATTAATGTTTTATCTGTCTCCTTATTATATAAGTATTAAATATAACAATATGTGGGAAAACATTTTGTTAATCCCTATGCAAACCATTATTGAGTCTATCATTACTTTAAAGGTTACATCTTGGCCTTTTGTTATACTCATAAAGAAGTTCTTTTAGAATGCTCTGGATGTTAGCTACCTAAGCATTCAGCATAAGATCTAGGGGTGCCTGGGTGGCTTAGTCATTAAGTGTCTGCCTTCTGCTCAAGTCTTGATCCTAGAGTCCCAGGATCGAGCCCCACATCGGGCTCCCTGCTTGGCAGGAAGCCTGCTTCTCCCTCTCTCACTCCCCCTGCTTGTGTTCTCTCTCTAGCTGTGTTTCTCTTTGTCAAATAAATAAATAAAATCTTTAAAAAAAATACCCAGAAACAATGAAATAGGAAGAAAGAAAGAAATCAGGAAAATGAAACAACAGACACAAGGGCCAATGGTAGTGGCAAAGTAGGCAAATATTTGTAGATCTGCAGGTAGATCTTTGGAATTGAGCAATTAGTAGACATCCTGCTGTCCCACCTCCCTTAACTTTACACATGAACAACAATCATTTTTACTGATCAATCATATGGAGCCAATGGAGTATTTGAATAATCAACCACTTTGGCTTTGTGTGTCATTTTTCTAAACATTAAAAATTATTTTTTTTCATTTTTTTAGTACCATTTGATGTTTCTATTCCCATGTGACCATTTTACTATCTAATTCACATACAAGTACAAAAACACATCAACCATTTTTTAATTATTTATTGAATCTGTCTCTTAGGATATTTTATGCTGTGCTGCACAAAGACAAAATTTCCTAAGATTAACACCACAGACTTTTAATTCTCACTCTCAGAAAATATGCTGCAAATCAGTGGGAAGCTCTGAGGCAGAGCTTTCCCCCACTTACTGGTTCAGTAGTCCCAGCTGCTTCTATGTATTGTACCTCTATTTGTAACTACCAGTGAGGAGAAGGAGGGCAGTGATCAAGCAAGGACTCTTAACTGCTTTTATCCTGATGTGAAGCACAATATCACCTCTCACTTTCCTTGGTCAAAGAAAATCTCAAATGGCTTCACCTTACTTCAAGGGGTAAATGTATAGATGGAGAGGAAACAAGTAGGTCATCAAGATCTATCACTTGATGTCACTTTTGCCTTAAAATTTTATGTACAGATATATTTAAATCATTCTAATTACTTTTAATCATCTTGCATTTAGGTATGATATCAGTTATCAGCTACCCAGAACATCATAAATATTGATTACTTTTATTTTCCTCTCCAGTTTGCATTTCTCCATGCAGAATTTTTCTACTTCTGTTCATTTCCGTTTCTCTAATTTTTTTTGAAAAAGGTTTTATTTAATTTTTGTAAGATTTTATTTATTTGAGAGCAAGTGAGTGAGCACTATGACTGGGGGGAGGATTAGAGGGAGAGAGAGAATCCCAAGCAGCTTCCACATGCTGAGCACTGAGCCTGATTGGGGCGGGGGAGGATTCATCTCATGACCCCATGATCATAACCAGAACCAGAATCAAGACTTGGATGCCCATTGATTGAGCCACCTAAGCACCACCACCTTTTCTCATTTAGAAAAAAAAAAAAAAAAAAAAAGTTAATTTATGGAAGATTTTCACAATTATATCATTGTACAAAGGTTTACTAATTTCAGTTAATTTCAAATGGCAAAAAATACAGAGAAATTATTCTTTTAAATTTTAGCCATAAGTATATGGTAGATTCAGGTTTTGAAAAACTCTCAGCATACATTTTATTATATCTCCTACATGAGTACAGTTTTATTAGCATTTATCTTATTCTGCCGCAAAACTTCTCTGTAGTTACCAGGAGACCAAGACTATGTTACTTTTATAATATCTGATAGGAGTTTTATTAGTTTTTGACCTATGCAAGGAAGATATTTCCACATATTTCCAGATATTTCCAGATATTTCCAGATATTTCCTGTTGGTCAGATAGTATCTCCCTCCCCACCACGAATACCTTGTGATACCATGCTGTATTTAATATGGAACAGTTTTTCTCCTTTGAGATTAAAGCTAACTACCACACAATAGAAAATGCAAATGTTCATTGTACCCAACTTTCCAAGAAACATTTATTCCCACAAAAAGTGATGCAGATTTTCAGAAGAGGTTTACCTACAACCCAGGAAAACTTGTGGAAATTGGGGATTAAATGACTTTGAATTGAAAGTGGTGCATCAACTCTTCTTCCTTGCTTTCAGTCCATTCTAATCTTTTTTCCCTTGTTAAATTCCAACTATATTTTTTCCTGTAACTTATACAAAGCGATATCCATATAAATGATGGTTTTTCATTTTTTTTTTAAAGATTTTATTTATTTGACAGAGAGAAACACAGCTAGAGAGGGAACACAAGCAGGGGAGTGAGAGAGGGAGAAGCAGGCTTCCCGCCGAGCAGGAAGCCCGATGTGGGGCTCGATCCCAGGTCTCCAGGATCATGACCTGAGCCGAAGGCAGTGGCTTAACCTACTGAGCCACCCAGGCGCCGCCGGTTTTTTATTTTTAACTTAAAAGTTATTTTCATCAAAGTGATTCAAGTAATGTATTTGCTCACTAAATTTTGAAACTTATGGGCATAGATTATTTAAAAATGTGTAAATTAGTATGCTTTGCTTTTCAAAAATGAAAATGAAATGAAAACCATATTAATATCTTTACCAACTTGTCACTTCATGCTGGAACAATTTGTGATTTCTTCTTTGTACTATTTCAAATGACCAGTGTCTTTGATTTCAGAAAGAAACAGTATTAAAAGAAACAGGTTATTCTGCATGACAATAAATATCCATTTAGATTAAAAGCTGTGCATAACTTTCAACGATTTTTAACAGTATGAACTAATCTTTCACTACAGTCTTGTTTTGAAGGATGTTACAGAATAAATAATGCTTTACACAATAATTTAGAAATCTAATACTTGTAGTTTCACTTCTATCAATTTCTCATTGTACTAAACTTTAGAAAAGATTTCTCTACCAGATATTTGAAGGATAGGAATTGTTCTTCTCATAGTGAACATTCCACTTCGTTCAACCAGCAGTCTTTCTATGTGAACAGATGTCAGATGTCATTTGGAACTGATTCCACCCCATCCTGCATAAATTAAATTCCTTGCATTCCTTTTTGTATGTTAACTAGGAGTTTATTAAGAAGAGATAGAGGTGAAATGTTTATGGTTGGATTAAATGTGTTTAATTACATCTGTTTTATCCCCCAAATATATCATCTTTTAATTATAGGCCAACCAGGCATTTCTGTGTGCCTTGTACATTTTTGCACACATGTGTGCAAATCTGTATGTCTCTGTGTGTTATGGGGGATTGATTAGGAATCAGCTGCTCAAGTGAATTTAAAACTGTTCTAAAAGATTAAAGCAAATCTGTCTATCAAAAGAAATGCTACCTCTGTATATTTTAAAGGTTTTTTTCAGCAATACTTTTAGAACTTTTGACATCCTTATGTGACTTCATAGTTATAAAGAACTTTTAAGCTTCCAATCTTAAGATTTCTTTTAAATCCTAATCTTTTCAGTGAGATTAGGTTTTCTGAGAACTGAGACTGATATAGTAGCATTTATATTGTAGTGGGGGAGATGCCTAGAAAATCAGAGAAAAAAAATGGGCTATTAGAAAGTTTAATAATAACTCATGATAGAAAGGTTTTCTATTTATAATTTTATACCTACAATTGTACACATGGGTACATATCCAAAGTACTGTTATGTTAATAAACTAGAATTTTCTTTTGCTTATACTTCCATGACTCTATTTCAAAAATGTAAGTATGGCCCAAAATGACTTATCTGCTGAAGACTCTCCTCTCTATCTCCTGTACTATCCTGTTTTTAGTGGGGAAAAAAAAAAATGAACAGATAAGTGGACCTGCATAGTTCAAACCCAAGGATCCACTGTTTATCTCAAGCTGTATTACCATCTTGGTCATTAGTTTTCAGTTGTTTCCTTTAATTATATCCGGTTTATTTGTTTTATTTTATTTTATTTTGTTTATTTTATTTTATTTTTTATGTTTGGAGTTCACTGTATTTCTTGAATTTGTATGTTTATTCTTTCAGCATAATGGGGACTTTTTCACCCTTTTTTTCCCAATTTTTTGTTTATTTTTAGTACTGTATTCTTTGTCTTCTTTTTCTGGGATGTTTATGGCACAAATGCTAATACCTTTTTTATCTCACAAGTGTCTGAGGCTCAGTACTCTTTTCTTCTCATTGCTTTTTCTCTCTTTAAGAGAAAATAATGGGCCTTCTGCAGGTCATTTCCAACGTGCATTCCATCTCCAAGGGTTCTGTTGTGCTGCTAAGATGTGTTCCGCGTGTGCCGCCAGCAGGCGGTCTGGGATGCGAGTGGGGTTCTGTTTCTTAGATTCTTGTGCTTGGCATGCTGAATAGGATCAAACCCACATCATGCAGCTTAGATGTAAATCCAGTAGCTTATTAAAAATTTGATGAGGTCATTTTACTGACCTCCCTCTCTGTCACCTCTTTTGTGTGTTCTAGTTCACTAGAATCCCCTTTTTTCATTCCTTTTGCCTAAAGTCTGGGATGTAGTTACCGTATTCTATACATTAGTGCTTGAGTATCTGGAATCAAGCTGCAAAAAGGACAGAGAAAGGATAAAGGAGGGGCCAGTAGTAGTTGGTCCACCCTCTTGGGATCACAGCTTTAGCAAATAGAAGGTTCTCCTTTCTCAGAGATTTGGCTAATGCAGATTAGCATTACCATTAGCTGCTACCACCCCTGTGAAATTGCTTAGGGGCTAGTGCACAGACTAAGGAAAAAAAGAAAAAAAGTGGGGACAAGGGTTTCCGTATTTTATCTGATCATTAGGTATCTTTCTTTCCCACTGTGGGTCAGATCTCTTCTGTAGCTCCCTATCTTCACCCCAGTGGTCCAACACGTGAACATCTCCTGTGTGCATTTCCTCATGATTCTCCTAAGGGGTCTCTCCACTAACAATACAAATAATTAAGTCTCTATATCATGAATGACACCCTTCAGTTATCAACTCTTTTGCTATAGTAGTCAGTTTAGCTTGCTTATTATTGGTATAAAAAATGCTTTTAATATGGGCTTTATCAGTGCTATAACCCTTTATTTCCATTCCAGTCAAAGCAAACACACCATGAGTTTTTGCTTTGTTTGTTTGTTTGTTGCTTCCCTGGGTATTTATCACCCTAATTTCTAGAGTTCTTATAGATGGCTGGGAGATATGATTTACAGGGGAATATGATTTCTGGTTTTTTTTCCCCCACATTGTTTTTATCTCTCTTATTCTAGATGAAATAGCTCCTACAGGATTTGACTGCTGTTTTAATAAACCTAGTATTATTGTGATACAAAGGGTAACCAGAAACACAACCAGGGGCTCCCATCATGCCAGGCTTGTATGCACTTCTGACATTCAGCCATCCCCATGTGTTCTGTCATCTCACTGTGGGACGGTATGACACATGTCATTTCTCTTGCATTGAAATGTCTTTCAACAAACTCAATCCCATGCACTTCCCACCACCCCTCCCTTACAGTCTGCCAGAATGTTTGATGATTTATTATTGTTATTATTGCATGTATCATGCATCAATAAGCTAGTTGTAGAAAAGAGATTTAGATTAATTCACTAAAAAATACATTGATACATTCTCAGTGATATTGCCTATTATTCAAATGTTAATGCAATGTTTATGGCAGTCACAACATAAAGTAAAATATCTCTGGCTTAATAATAGCAGACCGTTAAATTGCATAAATGTCTGAGAGCTCTCTGGGGCGTATTAAAATTGAGCTGCCAAAACCAGCTGGAAAAAAAAATCAGTCTTTCTTTTTCTTTATCTTTCTTTCTTTCTTCCTTTTTTTTTTTTTTACAGAGTACATCATAAGGGAAATTGTAAGCAATCTAGAATCACAAATGTATGTTTTTTTATATTTTATATAGATATTATAATACATTTAAACTTTTTCTTTTTTAAGCGTGATCAATAAGATCTCTCAAACTAATATTGTTATAGAACATAAAAAATTACTTTGGTAAAATTTTATTCTGGTATTATTTTAGATCTTCCTAATGTACCAAGTATTAGTGACTGTGTAGCTCATTATAAAGAAAAATTGGTACAGGCATAGTAGAAAACAAAACTAATTTAGACAAAATTAGAGAGTAAACAAAAGGAAATGTGTTCTAATCTTCATGTCTTCTAGGGGTTAGATATATGCTATTGTGTCTGACAATTAGATTAAAACACATAATGAGAATATTGAATGGGAATGACTTTCTCCCATAGTTCATTCTTCAAAAAATTTTTAAGTGTTCATCATTTACTATATAATATTCTCCTCACTGGAAATGCTACAGGAGGTAATACAGTTATAGTCCTGCTAGAGGTCTTACTCTAGTAGAGGAGACAAACAGTAAACAAAACAACAAATACATCACAAATTAGGGATCAAAACGTGCTGCTGAGAAAATAAAGCCAGAGAAGAGGGATTGAGTATGGATGTCCTATACAAACGCATCTTGGATAAGTTGACATTAAGAAGAGATCTGAAGGAAGTGAGAAAATAGGTATCTGAAGAAAAAGACACAGAAAGCACAGGTCCTAAGGCAAATAAGCATATGGCATATTCAAGAACATGCTAAGAAGTTTGTATGGCTGGGCATATAAGACATGTACACCCTAAGTTTCCTGAAGTCTGGTGCAAAGGAGACTGAACTCTTATTTAAATGTAGGAGACTTTGGGTCACCTGGATGGCTGTCAGTTAAGCGTCCAACTCTTGATTTCAGCTCAGGTCGTGATCTCAGGGTCACGTGCTGGAGCATGCAGCCTGCTTAAGATTCTCTCTCCCTCTTCCTCTGTTTCTCCTCCCACCCTCTTAAAAAAAAAAAAAGTAAATGTAATAGACTTTGAGGTATTCTGTAGTGATTATTAAATTAGAAATAGGGAACATGGGAAATGGCCCTTTTTACTTCCAAGTCACCATCACAGAAGGGAAGGTTATGTGGATGGGAGGAGATAAAATATTTTGAGTTTCTTTTATTGCTTAGTTTTGAGGTTAACTGGGTGAGGGTAAGGAGAATTTTTTCATCTGATAAGTGGGGAGTAATACTATTGGCTAATGCTAATATATGCTTTTAATTGTTGCTCTGGGATTTATTGTTGTTACTGTTACTATTTATCTTGCTGATGAAAATAAGATTTTTTTAAGTCAGATTTTTAAGCTCATATTCTTTGAGCTAGATGCAAAATTATGATATACAAGATAACATAATGAATTGTCCCTGTGGAACCTTTTAGAAATAATGTGTTGTTCTTTACTCTTAGTGACCATACTTCCACATTACAGAGTTTATTTTCAAGTGTGCTCTCAATTATTTGTTAAACTCATTAAAGCCACCTTTATCACACACTTAGGAGATTTGATGTTGGAAATATGAATTAGAATCTAGGAACATAGTAATTATTTAAATATGAGATGTCAATGTCAAAAACATTAATGCTATATATGATTAGATCACTTTTAATAATGACAATAGAAATTAAACACTGTGAGTCAAAAACTTGAGAACTAATTTAAATAAATGATAGCCACTGCTATTAGATGCTGATGGAAGTAAAACTGTTATTCACACAATTCTCTAGACACTATAGTATAGAGGCATGAAAAGCCAAAACCTGAATTATAGCATGCATATCATTGTTTTCCTGTCATATAGAAAATATTTTTCATTGACCTAATAATCTAATGATCCAGGACCATTAGTAGGTTCTGGTCATAGATACTAGTTTCAGATCTTAAATTAACAATCAAAATAAGCTGATTTAGTAAACTTTTTTTATACGATTCGTTAATATGTGGCCCAATAAATAGCCATTTGGAGTTTGGTAGATAAATCTAGTGAGAGTCTTCAAGTGTTTAGGATAAAAATAAAATTGATGTTTAAGAATTAATTCTGGGACACCTCTGTTGCTCAGTTGGTTAAAAGTGTCTGCCTGCTGTTCAGGATATGATCTTGGAGTCTTGGGATCAAGCCCCACCTTGGGCTCCCTGCAGAAGGGAGTCCACTTTTCCCTCTTCCACTTTCCCTCTTCCTGCTTATGCTCTAACTCTCCCTTGCTCACTCTCTCTCAAATAAATAAATGAAATCTTAAAAAAAAATGGCGCTATTTCAACTGCTTTTGTTTTTTTAATTTTTTTTTAAATTGACACGATAATATGGAAATATCCAAAATAGGGAAAAATGTATTTTGCATCGAAGTTACAACATTTTAGTTGGTTTTTTTTGTTTGTTTGTTTGTTTTTCTGAATGGTTACCGGAAGCATTAGTAAGCATATGCATTGAATATACCATTTGAATTTAAAATGTTACAACTTTCAAATATTACAAGGAACATCATTAGTAAGTACCTCATCATTTAAGGACTTGGTTCTGAGGCTGTAAGAAAGCCAGATGGCAGTCATTCCCAATGCATTTGTTAGTAAAGAACATTTTTCTTTTTAAAGTCTGGAGAGCCTATGGCGGGGCTTATTTATTTGCCCCATCTGCAGCTTAGTAATAGGCTTCAATTATAAGAATAACGGATCTGCTTTGAAATACTTATTTTAAAATATAAAATATAAAATTGCCATGCGAACTATTTGCCTGTTTTCTACATTATCACATTATGTTTTCTCCAATGAAACCTGGGATTGAGAGAATAATTCCTGAAATAGTGGAGATTTTTGGTTCTTTTCTTTTCATGATTTATTCTAGGCTTTTTATTTGGTTGTAGGGTTATAACATTAGAAATGTATTTGAAAATATGCTTGTCACAGGATATGAAATAATTATTTTTTTTGAGATGGCCTGGAAGCACATTATAATCCTAGCCATTGTTCTTTGATATTTTAAAAGTTTTGTTGTTGTTGTTGTTTTAGCTTTTGTTTTCAGAGAGAGAGGGGCAGGAAGGGACAGAAGAAGAGGGAGAGAGAGGATCTTAACTAAGCAGGCTCCAGGCTTTAGCTGACACAAGGCTCAGTCTCAAGACTCTGAGATGGTGACCTGAGCTGAAATCAAAGGTTGATGCTTAATCACCTGAGCCACCCAGGCGCCCCAATATTTTAAAATGTTTTGATTGAGAAATGTGTGTGCATGCATATGGTGGGTGGGGGGGAGGCCTCTCCAATATGAATGCCAGGAGACCGTAGTAAGACATATTATGTTTTAGCTGCATTCAGAAAAGACAATATGAAGAAATGAGAGGATGTTGAGGGTAGACAAAAGAGAGAAAAAAGAAGAAAATATTGATGGGAACCATTTTTCCAGTGACTGTGAAGCTTGTGTTAGGCAGATTGACTCACCATGGATATAACTATATTAATAGATAGAATCCTACGTTGAAGCCTACACCCATATAAAATGCTCTTGGTTGCTCTGATTTTGTTCTCTGGCATATTATAAGATATCAGTAATAGATTAATGCCACAAAATAACAGTCTTTTCTTTATTCAACAAACATTTATTGATAATCTAGTTTTCTTGGGCGCCTGGGTGACTCAGTTGGTTAAGCGACTGCCTTCGGCTCAGGTCATGATCCCGGAGACCCGGGATTGAGTCCCACATCGGGCTCCCTGCTCAGCGGGAAGAAAAATTTTAAAAAAAATTATATTTATATAAAATAAATTTATATAAAATAAATTTTATTTTATATAAATTTATATATAAAATAAATAAATTTTTAAAAAATCTAGTTTTCTTGATATACAAAGCATATCTCTCCCTACACATTTTCATATTCATCACATAGACTTGGAAGGTCATTTATCCCATCTGCACCTTGGTTTCATTATCACATAAGTGAAAATAAACCTAATAATTATAACACTAGCGTGAAGAATCAATGGAATAATCTATTCATAGTGCTTAGTACACACATAGGCACATAGTTAACACTCAGTGGTAGCTATCATAATTATGGGTTAGTACCATTTCATGAACTGCAGAAAATGAGGTTAAACAAAATAAAAATAATTTTATGTATCTCACAGACACTACTTATGCATTCGAAAGCCCTTCATTCTCACTGGATTGAGAGGAATAAAAGATATGGGAAATAAAAATGAAAAGGGAATTGTTTTGGTAGGGCATAGTTTCAATTATCAAACTAAGTATTACCCCAAGTATATTTTACAGAACTCAAAAAAAAAAAAAAATCTATCGTTAAATAAATCCTATATTATTTAGCTCTCCTGAAAATTTGCAACAAATTGAGTCCATTAATGTCCCTGAGATATGAGATAAAAACAAACACCAAAAACAACAACAACAAAAATTTTAACATAGGATTTACAAATTTAAGAAGCCATAAATATCCATTCACCCTACTACCCTAAATCCCTTTAGGGAGGAGAAGGCATTGAATCTACTGATTTCTAAATTTAGGAAAATGCTGAATGCTGGTAATATGTAATTTAGAAGACAAAAAGGAAAAGGAAAAACAACTTTCTCATCCTTAAAACATAGTTCAGGGGAGCAGTAGACAAAAACTATGAGAAAGTATACATATTCAAAGGTGTAGATGTGGGATAAGAATAACAGGCTGAGGGCACCTGAGTGGCTCAGTTGGTTAAGCGACTGCCTTCTGCTCAGGTCATGATCCCGGAGGCCCAGGATCAAGTCCCACGTTGGGCTCCCTGGTCCACAGGAAGCCTGCTTCTCCCTCTCTCACTCCCCCTGCTTGTGTTCCCTCTCTGGCTGTGTTTCTCTCTGTCAAATAAATAAATAAAATCTTAAAAAAATAAAATAAAAAAAATAAAACAAGCTGAGGTAGCAGCCTCTTTTGAAACCAGCAACTGTATGTGACCTGTGATTGTGAATGAAATATAACTTAATTTTGCTTGATACCTGGATTATAATTATTCATATTAATGTTATCTTCAAAGCATGGAAAATTAAAGTTGGCTACATATTTGAAAAAGAGGTAAATTGCAGAGAAGAACATTGAACTTGAATTATACCTTCTGCTGCATGTTTTTCTTTATAAAATAAACAGGATCAGAATATTCTATTTGCTGAGTTTTATTTTCTTTTATATGTGTTCTTTTTTTTTTGTATGTTTTGAGCTGATATAGCAGCAAGTTCATGTCTTTTAGCAGCACCATGTATAATGTACTGATGATAAATTAGATTCTCATCACTGTTCAACAAGGGAATATTTTAATAGGTAGAACATTTAATAAAAGTGTGGGCAGTAGTGTAATGTTCATATTTTTTTAAATATGTATAAAATTTTTATGTTAAAACAATGGAAATTGAATAAGCCAAATCATTTTGAATAGACACCAGTATGTCTAAAGACCATAGTGGGTGCCTGAGTGGCTCAGTGGGTTAAGGCCTCTGCCTTCTGTTCAGGTCATGATATTAAGGTCCTGGGATCGAGGCCCGCATCGGGCTCTCTGCTCATCAGGGAGCCTGCTTCCTCCTCTCTCTCTGTCTGCCTCTTTGCCTACTTGTGATCTCTCTCTCTCTCTCTGTCAAATAAATAAATAAAATCTTTAAAAAAATAAAGAAAGAACATACATATAGAAATAATGAAACACATATATTTGGATGATGAATATTTTAATATGACTATAGTAAAGGATAGATATTAAAGAGGAAATACGTTTTGATAATTAATGTGGAAATCAAGCTATGAGTATATTCATTATGGAGCAGCATGAACTTTTTGAATAGAAGTAATATGAACAAATAAATTATTTAAGGAGATAGTTCTAGTAGGTTTTTAAAGAATGATTTATGTGCTAATTTGCAGGTAGAGTAAATTTTAAACTCTCTCTAGCAAACTCAGACAAATTCTATTAACAATAGAACTCTTTTAGAGAAAAGAAGATATAATAATCTGTATAAAGAGTCACAAAGAAATATTGCAATAGTGATCCTCTCCTAATAAATATCACTGTTCATAAGAAAGATAGTTTCACAATATGGTCATGTGTCTTAAGAAGACAGAAATATATATGTAATGTAATGATCTCTCATTTATCCTCTTTTTTAGTTGCTTTGCTATAACTCATGGCTAAAGTTAATTGGGAAATAGCCAACCTTCCTAGGGATGAGCTTCATCTATCTTATATGACAACCTCTACCTATTGCTATTAATCAGAGGCTTAAATAGGCTCCTCTCAGCACAGGTCAAGGTGTGGAGGCAAAAGAACTGTAACAATGGTAAGGAGTGAACTTATCTTTATTGGCTCAAAAACTATTTTTAAAATAAAATTATTCAGTTCATTTAAACTAAAAAAAAAATCCAGAAAAAGAAAAATATTTACCTATTTCTCTAACCTCTCACCCCCTGCCTCTTACCACCATCTGTTCTCTGGAGTTTGTTTTTTTGTTGTTGTTTTTGATTCCACATATAAGTTCATTACATGTTATCTTCCTCTATCTGACTTATTTTACTTACCATAATGCTCTCAAGGTCTATCCATGTTGTTGCAAATGCCAAGATTTCCTTCATTTTTATGGTCAAATGTTATTTTGTTACACACACACACACACACACACACACACACACACACACACACACACAAACAATGTCTTTATCCATTCATTCATAAATCAGTGGACACTTAGGATGCTTCTGTGCCTTCACTGTTGTTAATAATGCTGTAGTGAAGGCGCCCAGGTGGGTGAAAGCCTCTGCTTTCTGCTCAGGTCATGATCTCAGGGTCCTGGGATCCAGGCCCACATAAGGCTCTCTGCTCAGCAGGGAGCCTGCTTCCTCCTCTCTCTCTGTCTGCCTCTCTGCCTACTTGTTATCTCTTCTCTGTCAAATAAATAAAATCTTAAAAAAAATGCTGTAGTGAACATGGGGTTCACTTTTTTGAATTAGTATATTCAGTTTCCTCTGAAAAAAACTTAAGAGTAGAATTGTTGGATCATACGGTGGTTCTATTTTTGATATTTTATCCATACTGTTTTCCATAGAGGTGGCACCAATTTACATTCCCAACTATGGAGAAAATTCTCTTTTCTCTATATCCTTGCAACACTTGTTATTTCTTATCTTTTTGGTAATACCCATTCTGACAAAGTATGTTACTAAATATAAACTATATTATTTGGAAATAAGAACTAGCAAAATAATAAGAAACCCCACAAACATTGGTCTAAGGAGCAGCTTCCATAATGGCATTGTGAGTTCTTTATTAAATAGACAAGTCTCCCAAAATTGTCTTCAAGGCATATAGCAAAGGAAGAAACTTCTTTCAACTCTCATTAAGAAGAGAGGGAGTCTTGAATTTGAGTGTGATTGCTCCCTTACTTCTCTTCCTTTTCAACCCAGTTGAGTGTGATAGAAAGTCACCAGAATAAAAGCTCCTTCTTCCTATAACTCCCGTTCCAAAACTACAGTTTCATCCTGGGAGGGGCAGGCCACCAGTTTCTCTGATCCCTGCAGCTATGTTGCAAGAAGTTTATTCCACATAGATAATCTCTTCTTTGCAGGGAGCTCCCTTGACCCACTCAGTCTCCATTCGAAGCTTTTCCCCAGGTGAAGCAGACTGGAAATACTGGGTCTCCACCTCTGAAACCACAGTTTGCTCATAGAGTGGAGGTTTCATTTCCAAATGGAAGAAAACTAGTGGCTACTAAACCACTCAATGCTTTGCTTGTAGAATAGGAATCATAATCCAAGAGAAACAAGCCTCTGTCTCCATCCTCATCTTTAATGCAGAACATCAGGAGTTCTAACTAGGTGGAAACAAGAGAGCCATCAACATTTCCTTAGAAAAATGTGACTTTTTCGGGATAATTCATGCATAAAGATGCGTGGAAAGCATTGGAGATTTTGTTTGGGAGCAACTGAGAGAGGGTAAAATATAAGACCGGGTAGAAGTTGAAGAGAGGGAAAAGTAAAAGTGACAGCTAAAAAGAGCCCTTCTGAGGTTGGAGAAAACCTTAAGCCTCCTTAGCACTTAAACTCTGAAAGGAATGCAACTCTAGTTGGATCAGAATGTGGAATAGCTTAGTCCCCAGAGTGTTGTTGAAACAACAGATCATCAGCTAGCACTTAGTAGAGGACAGCTCATGGATGTGATTCCAATAGTGGCAAATCATTCAAAAACTCAACTGAGAGATTAAAAAAAGAGAGAGTTTAGCTAAAATTTTAGTCACAGCTAGAAAAACTATGTCAGGAGACTGTGAAAGTCCAAGTTTATCACCTCTGAGGAGCAACATCAAAGGCTTCACACTGTAAGGCAAACAGACTTCATTAAAATAGCTCATCCAAGTCATTCAAGAAACAGGCAAAGAAATAATAAAGACAAAAATGCCTGAGTTGAGAAGAGTATGAATCGAGTATGAATCATTATTTAGAGTTACTTCAATATATTATCTAAAATGTCCAGTTAACAGCAAAAATTTAAGACATGCATAGAAGCAGGAAAGCATTACCTAAACACAGGGGGAATAGCAGGTAATAGAAACTGACACCAAGGAGGCCCATATTTTGAAATATACATATTATATATATAATATATATAAAGACACTATATTTATGTTTCATATATATATAAATATATATATAAAGAGTCACAAAGACCCTATATTATTTGTTACCTTCCGTATGATGTATCGAGAAGAAAATCTATAATGATAAAAAACTGGATGCATGGTTGCCTAAATACGAGTCAGGGATATGAAGACTGAAGGCTCATAAGTTCTTTTTATGGTGACAAAAATTAGATTTGTGATAATGATTGGATGGATGTCTGAATATGCTGAAAAAATCCCAAATTGAATACTTTAGGTAAAGTGGTATATGGATTAGATTTCACAATAAGAGTGTTAAAGATATATAGTAATTTTGCACGTAAAAATTATTTTTAATAATGGAGTAGAGCCAGGGGTGCCTGGGTGGCTCAGTCAGTTAAGAATCTGCCTTCAGCTCAGATCATGATCTCGGGGTTCTGGGACTGAGCCCCATGTTGGGCTCCCTGCTCAACACAATCTGCTTCTCCCTCTCTCTCTGCCCTTCTCCCTGCTTCTGTTTGTGCTCTCTTCTCAAATAAGATCTTTAAAGAAAATAATGGAGTAGAACCATTGTTCAGATAATCCACTTAAACATTTACTTTAAACTATCTGTAGGTTTCTTGCCAATTGGTAAAATATTTTTTTAATTTAATCTAAAATTCACTTTATATCTGACCCTATAGCTTTGTTATTGCATGTGGTTCTTTTTAACAAAGGGTATTAGAGAAGCAGGAGTTGATATTCTGTAAAAGCAATCTCTAAAATACAAGCTGACACCTGATTTACTCATTCTTTGTCCAAGCAAGATTAGATAGTCACAGACTAACCTTTGAGAAGTATTCTTCATCTATGTTGAAAGAATCAATCAAGTGTAGAACCATAAATATGGCATGTAAGAACAGAAGAGTGATTCTAGGATATCCTTAGTTGATAAGTAGAAATACAATATATCTTGGATGGAAACTCCTGAAATAGTTCTATCAGAAGGAGCAGAAACTGAAGATGTGAATTTTTATAAAGAACTATAAAATGAAGTTATGTTAAAAATTAGACCAAAGGAAAAGAGAAAATGAAGTGATTCTTGATATCCAGTAAGATCTGGATCGGATTATGAGTTCTGGAATGAACCCAACTCTTAAATATCTATAAATTTCCCCTTTGTCATTGACATCCTAGTGCAGAACAAGAAAAGAACAAAAGCATATGCTAAGCATAAGGGCATGATGGGAAATGTTGCTAGTGTAAAATAACCGTATATGTAACATGCATGAAGAAGATTAACAAGAAAAGCTTGCACAAAAAAATGGCACTTTAATTGAAATACTCTAAATTTATCTAATTCATAATTTATATTTAATGTCTTTTCTTGATGTTATTAAGTAAAGTAGAATGAATCAATAAAAAGTGATGTGCAAATTATTTAATTTTCATGTAAATATAATTGCATTTAAAAATACTTAAAGCCAATAAAAACCATAGTTATGTGCCATATAACATGAATCTGATATTTTCCTCATGATTTAAAGTGAATAATTACTTGAGGAGAATATGTCTCTATATACTTATTTTTAAATGTTTTAGGAAACCATCATCAGGAATTTCAAGTAGATATTCTAGAGGAAGTTTGTGTTACTACAATTCTGGGAAAGTGTAATTTTAGTAAGCCTATGATATCCTCAGTTCTTTTTTGATCCATTATAAGAAGAATGTGGCAGCAGTTTGCAGTTCTGTAATTCTTTCAAGAATTTTTTGACAAGAATATTAATAAAACTCTTGTACTTTTATTTCCATTAAATCATGTAACTGACTGACCTCCCACAATAGTTTCATAGTAGCTACATTTATGTGTATCTGTTCATCTCACTTTTGCTATTATAACTTGGACATTTCCTATTCTTGTGTTAATAGCTTTGATTGAAATTGTGTAGGAAATGAATTGTGTAGCCAATATCTAGCTACCTTTACCATTGTGAAAACCAGTAACGTTTGGAAGTTTTGATCTGTGGCTTTTCTTTTTGGAGGAGTTCAAGATTATGAGTATGAATATGATGATCATATTCATAATAATAACAATAAAATTATTTTGGATTATTATTTTTAAGTGCTTCCATGCACGTTATTTCACTTATACACTCTTGTCCTCTCTGTCTCTCTCAGTCTCATACACACACACACACACACACACACACACACACACAGACACACACACACACACACTGAGGAGGCATTAGCTTTTGTTTTACAAAGGGGAAATCATGATCAAAGAGGTCTAGTAATTTGAATAAGATCACAGCATGGATATGCATCAGACCTAGAGTTCAAACCCAGGAATTCAGATACCAAGATCGGATATGTTTTCACAAAAAACATGATGATGTTGTAGATGATTTCTTCTGACAAGAGATACAGTGAAATATTAACACAAAATGGGTGAAAAATACTTCGTGTTATTGGTTAGTATATTGATGTGCCCATCCTAAATACTATACTATGCTATGTTATAATAATATTGGGCATATTAAACTGTAATTTTCTAAAAGGATCATGCAGCTCATTTGGTAATCATTTCTATATAATACCATTTGAATGTAGCCAATATAACAGGAATTAGAAGCATATGAATAAAAAAATAATAGCTAAATGCCTTTATACAAGATACTATTCACATTGTCAGTCTTGAAAGTTCTGTGATCTGAACTATTAATGACCTACATAAATTGAACTTTGATTTAAAATAAGTGTTTCCTAATATATAGAAACATAACTAAAGCTATTATATTATGAACTAATCTTGTTAATTGAAAGGGAAATGTAGCTGCAGGGTTTTACAAGACTCCTTTTGTGATCATTAGAAATATTTTAGTGATTTTTAGGGTGCCTGGGTGGCTCAGTTGGTTAAGCGACTGCCTTCGGCTCAAGTCATGATCCCAGATGCCCAGGATCGAGCTCCACATCGGGATTCCTGCTCGGCAGGAAGCCTGCTTCTCCCTCTCTCACTCCTCCTGCTTGTGTTCCCTCTCTAGCTATGTTTCTCTCTGTCAAATAAATAAATAAAATCTAAAAAAAAAAAAAGAAAAATATTTTAGTGATTTTTAGTGTCAATCTTTACCATGTTGTGACTCTTGCTAAAATGGCAACTAACCAGTTAGATGTGGTAGTTCATTCATTCTTCAAATACTGTATATCATACACCTTTCTTTATACCTATATATCACTTCATGTATAATTAATTACTAATTCAGAAAATGAAGAATTTGTATGATAGTATTCCAGTATTAATGGTACCTAAACAGAAGAGTTTTATTAATTTTAAACATTTTACAAACACTGCCTTATTTAAACTTCATAGTAATCTTAGATAGACATACTATACCATGGACATACCATTATTATCACAGCTATACAGGTGAGAACACCTTTACAAAGGGATATAAGTCTTTTAACAAGATCACACAATTATACAAATGTCGTATATAGCGCTAACATGTTTCTCTTTAAATTTTTTTTTCCTACCGAAGTTTCTCAATTCCCCTCTTTGCTGATTGTCACAAAAGTCACTCCTTTTAGTTCCTTTTAGAGACCAGCATGAAATGTCTACTAGAAAGCTGCATTTGATTATAATTATATAAACCTGTACTGTTTTGTCTTCAAAGGGTCATTCTAAAATTTAGTGATATTTTTTCACACTGCTTACATGTTGGAATTTCAGCTAGTCCTGAAAGTGTCTATGATGAGAGACTTTATTAGAGGCCAATGAGTTTCATATACTTTAGTTTATATTTGATTAGTTGCAAATAGTGATATAGTGAGCAAAGCATAAAACTAGTTATTACAAAAGTCCATTTTTTTTTTCTCAAAAAGGAATCTGCAGACTCTTGGGAACCTATATATTTCAGGGTTGACTAGTTCTATATTACCTTCTTTATATTTTAAAGGTTTATATTTTAGGTTTTTATTTTATATCTAATATAAATATGAAAATGTGTTTTTCTTTAGGAGAGAGACAAATTAAGAGAGGAAAGGGAGAATAAACACAACTGAAATCTTCAGGGCATCCACCTTATACCTAGTTTACTCAGTTTCAGTATATTCATTCATTAGAATTTGTTTCGGATTACTCACTTCAGCAGAAGAACTGTATTAATTGTATTGACTATGAAAAAAGATAAAGGGAGACTTAATTTGGGGCTCCAGGGTGACTTAGCTAGTCAAGCTGCCTTCAGCTCAGGTCATGGTCCTGGGATCCTGGGATCAAGCTCAATTCAGGTCATGATCCCAGGGTCCTAGGATTGAGCCCTACATGGGGCTCCCATTTGGTAGGGAGTGTGCGTCCCTTTCCCCTACACCCCACCCCTAGCTCATTCTCTCTCTTGCTCTTTCTCTCTCTCTCAAAGAAAATATTAAAAAAAAAGAAAAAGGGAGATTTTATCAACAAATGTTTAGTTTATGTCAGGGGAAGAGCAAAAAAGTATCCCTGCTTGTTCTATTGAAGAAAGTTTTCATAATTTGCTTTGAGAAAAGTACTGAAAACATTGAGACATATTTATACTATATAAGATTTTAGCCTGTTAAAATTTAAAGAAACTATACTATTGGTGAATACCCACATGAGTGTTGTAAGCATGTATTTGGTAGCCAACTCATCTGCTAAAGTAATACTATTACTGTACTTTTCATTTTATTAGATTTATATTTGATTTTATTTTTGATTTTATTAGATTTATATTGTAATTTTATTTCAGTTTATGGTTGAATTGAATATTTACATAAGCATGAGAAATATATGCCTAATTTTATTTTTGTACATTTTAAGTGACATCATAGAAATTTTGGTAACATTATGAACATTTAGATTAATACTTGGGGTCTTTAAGAGTTTTTTTCTTTAAGAAGTTATTAATCTTACTAAAGATAGGTTTATATAGTCCAAACTAACAAGTTAATAATAATGATAATAGATAATATTTATTACAAAATACTGTTACATATCTTGGTTTATTCACTTAAGAGGTGTAGCTGTATTCCAAATATCGACAAGTAGATTTTTGCTAAATTATAATGTAAACTACTTAGAATTGTACATTTTAAAAAATTTACAATATTAATGCTAAACTCAAGATATTAGGGACTTGTCTGAAGTGAAAACATTGTTTTGAAAGAGCTGTTATTGGAACCCACATATCCTAACTCATAGTTCAATTTCGTATTATCTCTGTCAGCTTATACCCGCTTAGCATTATTAATTATACAAAGAGAAATGTAATATATGAAGTAATTATACTAGAGAAATTGTCAGATCTTCATACTACTTTTCTTATGGCTTCTTCCCTTATGATGTCTTATTATGCAGTTTAACCACATATTTTCATTGCACATTTATGCATTCCGCTCTTCAGAGTGTCATATATATTCCATTTATTTCAATTTACTTCCAGCAGATTAAATGTGGCTCAGTCACAGTACGACTGTAGATGACAACCTCTCTGCATATTTAAGAGGAACTTGAACAATGTAAATCAGTTATACTGTTTTCCATGTTCAAGAATGAAATCTTGACATCCTCTGTAATAACCGTGATAAATTCTCCACCAGTACTTTAAGGCAGAAGGTCTGGCTCAAACTCAGATTCTGCATATTTTTTTTGCAATGCTAGCTGATATATCTTGGTTTCCATGACAGTTTGCTAAAAAGATGGGGTTTTAAGCACCTTAGAATATCTTTCATCCACCCTACTGTTTGCTCTAGCCATCCTCAACTACTTTTAGTTATTTTAATACACCATGCTGCTGATTCCTCTGTGATTCTATTCTTTCCATATTGTTAATTGCATGAATTTCTACATATTCCACTTTCAATTTTCTACCTACATAGATTTTAAAACATACCAGATGTCAACAGCTATCCTATGTCTTCTTTACCTCATTGAGGTCCAGATTATCAGCTGCTGCTTCTCTGATGCCAGAATATTGGATGTAGTTATCTTCATACTATGTCAACATTTTGTACATAGCTACCCTTATTAACTGAGCAAATAAATTAATGTGGTTTATTAATTTCATAAATTAATCTGACTTAAATTAGAAAAATCTGTTTTAATGCTGTAAAAATGGTGGCATTTTTGAACCTGGAGCTCCAAAGGTTATATCCCATCTCATATGTAGGAACTAACAATATCAAAAAACAGTGTTTTTAAATGTATTTATATAATGGTAGTAGAAAAAGCCAACAAATTATTTTTGTTTGCTATTTCCTTGTTTCTTAAAAATCTTGTTAATTTTAAAATTACAAAAGAAGGAACAATGATCAGGTGAAATAGATATGAAAGGTGAAATTCATCATTATGAATGAAAGTTTATCATAACTCAGTATGTGTTAAGATTTGAAGAGATACCTAAAGTTACTTTAATAAATACAATAATGCCTTGATATACTGAAGTAAGTAGGATCCAAAAAATAATTATTTAAATGCAGGATCACGTAATTGTGAAGTTAATGGACAAACCTGAGGTGAATGTGTTTAGCAAACCAGTGAGAGACTCTGAGAAGACCACTTCTGACCTGGCTAGTCTCACCTATAATTTAGGGCCACTTAAAGACTATTCATCCAACCTTAAATACCAGTAGGGATGATTCCAGTTCTCAAATTAATTGAAGCTTTTAGGTCAGTGGTAGTAACTCTGATTATCTCCTGACAAACTGTCCACATTTTCGGGAAGATTAAGCTAGAGAATAGAAGCCTATTCTCCCGCTCTATTCCAGAGGAGGGCTTCTCTGTTACATGTGCATAGAGACATGAATTTTATCGTAAGACCTTTCAGTTCAATCCTTTTATTTTTATTTACTTTTTAAAAAAGATTTTATTTATTTGAGAGAGGGACAGAGCACAAGCAGGGGAAGCAGCAGAGGGGAAGGGAGAAGCAGCCTCCCATTGAGCAGCAAGCCCAATGTGGGGCTTGATCCCAGGACCACCGGAGCCGAGGGCAGACACTTAACCAACTGAGCCACCCAGGTGTCCCACCAGTTCAATCCTTTTAATAACAATACTTGGATAGAGAATGGGAGATAGTTGTTGATGTCATCATATATAATTGTTTTTTTGTTATGGTGGCTCATAAAGATTCAGGTATCCATGTATTTATTATTTACCTACTAGATTCTGGCAATTAATAAAGACTAGGATTGTGGGAATACAGTAAGGAAGAAGGAAAAAAAAATGGTTCTGACCTTAAAGGTGCTGATAGCACCAGAGGACAGAAATATCCTCCCAGAGGATATAAATAAATATACTAATACAAATAATGAATTAAGGCTGCCATTAAAAAAAAAAAGAGTTGCAAATGTGAAGCACAGTCTTAGTAGTGATTTACCAAGTCTGTACTAGAGAATGTTGTTGAAGTGGAGATCTGAAGGATGAGAATACAAGTTAATAAGGTGAAGCTCAGAGGGTGGACAAAGATCATTCCAATCAGGGGAAGAGCACATGGATAACTAAGAGGAAAGAAGGAGCTGAAAATAAGTTTATACAAATAGGAAGTTTAGTGTGTCTGAAGCAAATACAGCAAGAAGGAAAATAGTGGAAAATATAGCTGGGGACAGGGATGAATGATTGGCATTTGAAATTAAAAACAAAAACAAAAAATGAAACAGCTGGGACTCTGCAGTGGCAGAGTAGGTAGCTGAGTAGAGTCTCCCTCCAGCAAAACAACAATTAAACTGGAGAAAATTATAATAAAACAATCATTTAAAGTCTCTGGAAATTGTCCTAAAATGATACTAAATCTTAATAGGAACAGCACAAATTTATGGTGTTTAAGTCATAACTGTTTCACCACTACTACTGCCCAGTTCTGTATTACAGAAGTCCTACCCTAGGAGCTCTATTCCAGGCAGGTGTAGCCAACAATACCTGGGCTCGCTATATTCCCAGTTCCCAGTGAAGAGCTGTGATTTCACCTCTGAAGAGGCAGGCAGCCTTTGTTTTTCATTGCAGCATCCAGTCTGGTGCTATGAAATCTCTATTCCAGGCAGGTATGCAGAAGGAACAGATCTCCCTTCTTCTGCCCCTGTTGATATGTAAGTTCTTCCTTAGGGATGGCAGGGATCTTCTGATAGATGGCAGAAATATGGGGCCTTGACTGCCCATGCCCTAGCTCATGGACCCTTCATGCGGAAAGCAGCAAACAAAACTGATTAGGGGCTACCCGCCCCTATCCCAACCAGGACCTACTCTATGAAACACAGATTCTGCCTCCAGCACTGGTGCAGTAACCAAAAGGGCTCTGCAGTTTTTCCTGGGGGTACTGACTTGATTTGGAACAGGAAATAGAGAATTCCATGCCTAGGGTATTATCAAAAATATTGGAGATCAGGGTGGATGACAGTTAAGAGTCTAATATGTCTATTATACAAATAAAACAACAGGGCAACCAAAAGTTTAGTACAATCGAGGAGAACCCAGAAGAGCCCTTCTGCAATCCTGATCAGTTTTAGTTTGGGGAAGGTTGTGAAGTGCATGTATTAGGTTGCCCCCATTCAGAACTATCACAACAGAGCCTGGGATAGAATTGAAAACATTCCCCAAGCCACATCTGACCCATCAACACAGGGCAGAAGCCCCAATAACAGGAGCTTAAACACAACCTCTTAAATTAGCACTAACTGAGCAATTAACCACCCTAACTCAGCCGGTGACTCCTAAAGGAATCATGCTTGAAAATAACACTTATCCCTTATCCCCAGCAGTCTGGAAGATTGCCTGTGCCCAAGGCAGCACCCTCCAAGGAGCAATCAAAGAGTTAATCTCAGAGCTAATAGTCTCAAGTTGAATGTAAATCAAACGTATAAAATCTCTCTGAACAATATTCGCCGCCTCCAAGCCACAAGCACACCAACAGTGAAAGGGTAAAAATCAAACTGGCTAAGGATTTAAGCAAAAACTTTTCACAAGTAAATGGCTCATACCTCACCACCACTCCCTACTCCTCCGAGGGCGTTATCTCTAATCAGCTTGGCTAAAAGATAAAAACGAAAAGAAATCATATGAGCAGGGAAATTATTGCAGGAAAAGTATACTTCACGAGTTAATAGACAAGTTATTAAACAAACCAAGCAAACGGCAACCAGGTGAAAGGATGGGATCTGTCTTGAGGTGCTACAAACACATTATCTAAAATGTTAAGTTTGCAACAACAAAATTAGGAGAGACTCAGAGGAACACAAAGTGTGACCCATGCATAATTAGACAAAGAACAATTAAAGGAAATAATAGAAACTACCTTTGAAGGGGCCTAAATGGTGGATTTAGCCAACAAAGATTTCCAAGTGGCTGTTGTAAACATGTTCAAAGAACTACAGAAAAGTAGGATTCAGTAATTAAAGGAAGGCATGATGATAATTGCTCATCTAATAGAGAATATCAGTAAGAAGCAGCTATTATAAAAAAGACACAGTGGGATGTCTGTAGATGCAAAGTTCAATAACTGAAATGAAAAACTCTCTAGAGGGGGTCCACAGTACTGACTCATGCTGCAACATAGATGGATCTTGAAACCATTATGTTAAGGGAAAGAAAAAGGACACAGACACTATATCTAGAGTATGATTCCATGTATATGAAATGTCCAGAATAGGCAGATGTATACATGTATGAAGTAGATTATTAGCCCTATGTGTATATTTTTAATCTTAAAAATACCTCAACACATATTTACCTTAAAAGTTGTTTAAATGTTATGTTTTTAAGTTCTTATAAAAATCCATGTACATACTCAAAAATACAACAGCATACTATAAACTATATTCAAAGATCTTTCTTTTTTTTTTTTTTTTTAGATTTTTATTTATTTGACAGAGAGAAACACAGCGAGAGAGGGAATACAAGCAGAGGGACTGAGAGAGGGAGAAGCAGGCTTCCTGCCAAGCAGGGAGCCCGATGTGGGACTCGATCCCAGATCTCCAGGATCATGACCTGAGCTGAAGGCAGTCGCTTAACCAACTGAGCCGCCCAGGCGCCCCTATATTCAAAGATCTTACCAAGTATTATAGCTCTGTCAAATGATACTAGGTAAAATAGTTAAGCATTATTGTGCTATATAATAAATGTCAGTATAATTAGTATGTAATACTTGTAAAGGATATAAAATTTTTATGATTTTACCCTTACATTTTAGTACAGCATATGACATATAGTGTATTGTATTTAGTTAAAGACTAAATGAATAAAAATATAAATATACAGAATGAAAAAAAAAACTTAAATCCATTGAAATATTTAAGTCACCTTTTCTCCTAACTCAAAGAATTTGGTGTTGTAACTGTAAATATTACCTCAATTATAGGAAATCAAAGAATTTTATCTTTTTAATGATTAGTAATATGTAACTTAGTAATATGATCAAAACAGATATTTTAGTTTGGATATTCAGATCCACAGTTCTAGTAACTTAAACCATGCAACAGTGTGCATGGGTACACAAAACGCACGCATACCATTATAAGTCTGATTGTTTAGTGATATTTCTTTTAGAACTTAAGAAAAGAGAAGGGCTGGCAACCTGAAAATGATGTAATTCCCCATGTTTTCTACAAACCTGATTATGTACTTGTATAGTGTATTTTATAGACAAGGCAGAAGTGAATGCAGAGCATTTAAAAAGCAGTCCTTAAATATTACCTTTCCTTTTTGCCAGATAGATCAGACTTACTAATTGCTGTGTGAGTTTTACAGTTTACTCTCAGAAGAAACATTTCTGCTTTTTCATGCACAGTGCTATGGAAATGTTTATACTACCACTTGCATTTTCTGACTTCTCTTAATGTCTTTTATCTTTAAGTCAAATGGCTAGCTGCAGATTCTTTGGTAGCTAAATATTTTAAGGAATCATAAATATATTGTTATTGTAGTCCTTCAAAGGAGGTAAATCTTTTTTAACTAAGAAGGTATTAGCTAATGTTTTATTGTTAAATTTAATGATGAAGCAACACTTCAGAAGAAAAATGAGCCTGTACATTGAATTTTCTCACAGCTTAAGAGCAAATACATTCTTTGCCACTCATCCTTTTTGTATGGATATTCATGGTCAAAGCAGGAAAAAAAAAAAAAAAGGACTCTATGATACTCATAGACTTTATTGGTTTTGAGCCTATATGGTGATTTTCTATGCCAACAAAGGAAAATATTATTTAGTAGACTGGTAAGGAGTCACCCTATGATTCTCCCTTTAAGTAGGACAGAGAGGGGATTTACATGGGGCAATTTTGGAACTTAATTCTTTTAACCATTAGACTTCATTAAATAAGCTGTTTTTCTTTGTTTTCTTGATTTTGTCATGCTTAGTTTTAGGGATTACTTCCTTTTTATCTTTTGAATATTTAAAACATTTGGCATCTATACATATTGGTGTTGGTGTATGTGTATTGAATAATATGTATTAAATGGTATATTTATTTTTATATATAAATGTATCTATGTATAATAAATTTATGTATAATATATTTATATTATGTATGAATCTGTATTTATACATAAATAATATCTATTTATATCATATAATTATATATATACATAGTTTGAAGTATAATTTAAAAAATTTTTCCCTATGAAGTATATATTTAACTTTTATTTTCCTCAAACATTGCCAGTACAAGTGAAATATCACTTAGCAAGAGTAAGTCACTGATCTGTATTATAATAATAAGAAAATATATTTCTCAGATCCAATGATAGCTTAGACATATATATCACTATTGGAAAATTTTAAATTTCTACTTCTATAAATGATGGATAGTCAAATTACAGTCCTCTGTAAAAATATATGTGACTCAAAAGAACATAATTTTGTGTCAGCATTGTGTCACTGGGGTGATTTTAAAAGGTCCTCTACATGTGAGGTAGCCTCTTTGTTCAGATCTGGGGACTGCAATAAACAGACACATGAAAATAATTTTGCATTTTGGTAATTATACTTAACCAAAATAGTTTATATTGTTATCTTAAAATGTTTTTAAGGGATGGGGATTAGTAACATTAATTTTTTTAAAAGATTTTATTTATTTGACAGAGAGATAGATCACAGGTAGGCAGAGAGGCAAGCTGAGCAGAGAGCCTGATGTGGGGCTCGATCCCAAGACCCTGAGATCATGACCTGAGCCGAAGGCAGAGGCTTTAACCCAGTGAGCCACGCAGGTGTCCTTAAATTTAAAAAGAGATATTAAAACCTAGGATACTCTATTGAAATAACTTTTGGGAGGAAAACATAACTAATTGCATTAATGCAGTTTTCTTATTACATGGTTGCTAAATTTGTGGAGATGACTCAATGCTCTATTATTTGTATTTTTTCCTATTTTGCATATAAAATCTGTCCAGTTATGGGAAAAATAAAGGAACACAATGTAATTAATCTAGGAGAAAATTACATGAGAGTAAAGCAAAGGCAAGAACTGTGACTCATTCTGTTAAGAACTTGATCACTTAATTTATCTTTAGATTGCTTCTATTGTGTTATGAGAAGAACAGATGTTTAAACTGCAAGTAGCCTGTGATGCATTCTACCCTTTATTACTCAAGTGGCTATTGTACAAATATTCTCTTTTCATAGTTCATTGACCCCTTACTCCCTAGCAATCCATCAACCTTCCTTTTATTCTCATTTCTCCTTATGCCATAGATTATGTGGTTGATCATTTTAAGAGCATTCCTTCACGACTCTTTGACAATTTATATATGTGTCACAGATCTTTTTCAAAATCTTGTCTACTTTTTCTGCCAACCTTCAGTTGGGCAGTACATAAAACTCTATTATTTCAGAATAAAGTAAATTATCTTGCAATAAATCCATGAGTCCAAATCTAAAATGGATCCAGGAAACTACCTGTATATCAGACTAGCTTCTTAGTTTAATTCATGTCACTTACTTTAATTCATATATATATTTTTTTTTTCTTTTTTTCCCCACTTCTCTTCACCCTCTGAATTATGCTACTTGCCATGTAGGCCCAACCTTAGAAAAAAAAGAAAAATCACTATCCATCTATTTCTTCCTCTTTTGTGCAGCCAAACCATAGAATGCCTACCTCTGCCTTCACCTGCACTCTTTCCTTCCGTTAGAATTAGAGGGCCTTCTTTTTTGTTTTGTTTTGTTTTGTTTTGTTTTGTTTTTCAGTCCTCCAAGATTCACTGTTTGTGCTCCACACCCCGTGCTCCATACAATACCTGCCCTCAGTACCTACCACCAGGCTCACCCATTACCCCCACCCCCTCTCCTCTAAGACCCTGTTTGTTTCTGGAGGGCCTTCTTTCTTACCATCTGACTAATCATCCCAAAGAGTAAGATCCTATTGTTCTTTCTCTGCACCTTTTCTAAATGTATTAATAATATATTTTCTCTTTTATATACTTGACCTTTCACTAATGTTTGGTCCTTTCTAACAGCTTCTAATCATGCTCAAATTACCACCATTATATAACAGGAACAAACAAAAAGCAACACACTTTGTCTATCTCCATATACACATAGTATCTCCCTGAAAAATCTTCTTTTTCTCATAGAAGAACATATTTAAATGACTGTCTAAAATCTTTATCTTCTTTCTTTGCCTGTCTCTTACTCATTAAACCATTTAATTAGGACTTCCTCCTCCATCACTACACTCAAATGGTCTGTACCTTAACCAAATAAAACAGTATTTTCCAACCTTCATCTTCTAAGATATTTCAGTAGCATCTAATAAAGTACCTTTTTCATTATTCTGTGTTAAATCAGTCAGATATAGGAGTTCTGTAGATATAATGTATAGTTTAGTAACTATAGTTAATAATACTGTATTGATGTGTATACTTGAAAGTTTCTAAGAGTAGGTCTAAGTGTCTTCACCAAAAACTAAAAGGAAAAGAAAATGCTAACTAAATGAGACAATGGATATGTTAACTAATTTGATTGTGGTGATCATTTAACAATGTATACATAACTCAAAACATTAACTTGTATACCTTAAATATACACAATTTGTATTTGTCAATTATAAATCAGTGAAACTGAAAAATAATCAAAAAATAGTTTTTCTTGGGTGCATGGGTGGCTCAGAGGGTTAAGCCTCTGCCTTTAGCTCAGGTCATGATCTCAGGGTCCTGGGATCATGCTTAAGGACTGAGCCATGCTTTTTTCCTACTTGAAGAACATTCTTTTCTTTAGTTCTCTCCCTTTGGTTCAATGGAACAGTGTTGTTGAATTGTTTCTGTTTGCTTATGAGTTGTGAGAGATTTTGACATTTTTAATATATTCTAAATAATCATCCCTTATCAAATGTATGATTAATAATTTTTGTCCCATTCTCTAAGTTAGTTTTTTTATTCTCTTCACAGAGTTCTTTAATACATCCATTTTTAGTGCTTTAGAATCTGCTGTTATTCTCTCACTTCCCTCATTGTTTTCAAACATTTCTTATTCTTCTTGGGAATATACCAAAGTATTTACAGTAGTGTCTAACCACTTCTTGGATGATTACTATGTGTTGATATTTAAGATGCCTTTCTTTACCTGAATTAACTCTATTTTTAGAACAAGTATCTGAGGTAAGTACTAAATTACTCTCACTTTATAGATGAGGCAAATAAGAACATAATTATTTGTCCACGATCATACACCTGATTAATGGCAAAGCCAGGATTTGAACACAGAAATTGAGATTTCTGAATTTACACTGCTTTGTGTGTGTGAGTGTGTTGTGGTAAAATATAACATAATCATTTAAAAAGTAAGTGTACAGTTCTTTGCATTTAGTAAAATCATAATGCTGTGCAACCATCAGCACTGTCTGGATCCAGATAATTTCATTATCCTAATCAAATTAATCATCAATCTACTTTCTATATACAAATTTGCCTATGAGGCGACTGGGTGGCTTAGTCATTAAGCAACTGCCTTCGGCTCAGGTCATGATCCCAGAGTCCCGGGATCGAGTCCTGCATCAGGCTCCCTGCTTGGTGGAAAGCCTGCTTCTCCCTCTCTCATTCCCTGTGCTTGTGTTCCCTTGCTAGCTGTGTTTCTCTCTGTCAAATAAATAAAATCTTAAAAAAAATAATAAATTTAAAAAACCAAATTTGCCTAGTCTGGTCATGTCCTATACACGAGAACATTTTGTACAAAGTGTAGTATTTTGTGTCTGGCTTCTTCACTGAGCATAAAGTTGTCAGGATTCATCTATGCTGTGGCATGTTTCAGTATTTCCTTTATTTTATAGCTGAATAACATCCTTTGTTTGATATACCACCAATGGTATCCATTTTGTCTATCCATTTATCAGCTGATGAATATTTGGACTACTCTGTCTCTATCTTTTGGCTACTGTGAATAGTTTCACTGACATTTATATGAGAGATTTTGTTTGTTTTTTGAACACCTGCTATCAATTCCTATGGGTATTTACATAGGAGCAGAATTTCTGGGTCGTATTATATTTCCTAACTCTATGCATTCATCTTTATAATACTTTTACAGTTAACTTTAATTTTATTTTTATTTTACCTTGATTAATTGATGCCCGGTGTTATACTCATTTATGTTCACATTTTACCCCTGCTACCTAGCAGGGTGCCCTGTACATTGTTAGGTATGTGATAAAAATGTGCTGAGTAAATGAAGAATTAATTTTTTGTCACTAGCTCTATTTCTGGATTAGTGGGATACTTTTTAAATAAATTCACTGTCATTCTGTAATATACTGGGAATCTCATGGAAGATATTTGAATATCTATTAAAAGTGGATTTCTTAGTTTGAAAAAGTGCATTTCTCTAAACTCAGTAGAAGAAAGTAAAGTCATTAATTTTCTTTCAGCTGTTAATAACCCAGCATTTTGCCAAGCCGACTTGCAAATCCTCTACTGCATTCTGCTCACAGATATAGCTTAAGCTGTGGAATATTCTTCATGACTTCACCAATCAACAATCTTTATCTTTATCCCATTTTATTTTCAATCTTAAGTCTTATGGTTTCTTGTGAAATTGTATTTCCTATAGTAATGTGTTCTTACTAAATGTATGTGTGTGTGTATGCACACACATGTATATCCATGAAGCTTTGTTTTTTCTTGATATAAAGGTCATGTAAATCTACCTGAAGATTATGAGTCCCGTAGTATATTTTTATATGCTTCAATTTGTGCAAATTTGGAAGATTTATCTCCTATGTAAATAAGGATTCACTGAGCTCATAGTTAAGGGATGAACACTTCTCTGTCCTCATCTCTCTCTGCTGCTCATTGGAATTCTGCATAATTGTTCTATTTTACTTTTCTGAAAGACGTTATCTTGATTTCTGTCAATGCCTTACCTTGCCTTACCTTACTTTTACATACCTGATATTTCTAAAAAAAATTTCTGCTAGTTTCTTCTCTTTTACCAAGACTCAGAAATGTTTGCCTTAGTATTTATTCTTCTTCTCTCTTTCTTCTATACTCTAACCCAGATAATCTTATTTTTAATTATTGTTTTATGTGTCTTTCCATGATATTTCTGGTGATATATTTCTGTACAGCAACAACCCTTTGAAGCTCTGTGGCTTAGAATTATAACCATAGTTCTGCGTCTGTCTTGTTCTTGATCTCCAGGGTGACTGGGATAGTTTTGCATCAGCCTGAGGATTGGTTCAGAAATTATTCCATGTGTCTCTCATTTCAGAACCAACAGATACCCAGGGTATGCTGTTTTCACGAAAGATGGTAGAAACATAAAAACAATAAATGAAAATACTTGATCCTTAAGACCTTAAGCTTAGAGGTGGTACACTCCATTAATTGAGACCATTGAATATGTCTTGCATTATCTATATGTCAGTAATTAAAAATTAAGTTTTCTGTCATTGATTTCTTTAAGGGTCAGTCTATACATCTCTTTTGAAAATTCTATCAGCAAATATTTAACGGACGAATTAAACACAGTCTTCCAAAAATGAAGCACTTGATGTTCCACACCTATCTTTCACACTTTATTGTGCTCACCTTCCTTCTCTTAGTAAGTTTAAATTGATTTATCCAAAAACTAAAGGAAAAAAAATAAAAAAGGTTTGATGCCACCTTTGTACTCATACCACATATAATACCTCAACAAACCCAGTTCATTCTGTTTTAAAATTTATACTCCTAAAAAAAAATTTATACTCCTATTCATTATTCTCTAGTTTAGCTGTCACCTCCTGTCAAGGTTATCAATATCTCATAGTTGATCTCCATACGTCTACTCTTTCCCCTACTATTCATTCTTCATATGACAGAGTATATTTAGTGTATATTTAAATCAGACAATAAACATTATTAACCTGGTAGGACCTTGGTATTCTTAGCATACTATCCAGACTTCCTCCTGTGGCTCAGGAAACTGTATGTTTTGTTCTTGGCTTACCTTTCCAGCTCAGGCTTATTTATCTGCCTGCGTTTCACACCCTTGGTCTTGAAGATTGTTTGTATTCTTTTATTTCTCACTTACAAGGTTTTTCACATGACTCTTTTCATGGATTTTCTTGTCGCATTCCCCACCAGCAAAGACACAACACACGGGTCGACATTGAAGCTCCCGTTTATTCTCTGGTTCCTCCCCCTCTGTCTCTCCTCTCCCATCGTCTCCTGACATCTCCCGTCGCCTCTCCTCTCCCGCCTCGCCATCTCGCCACCTTGCCCTCTCGCCCGCCTCACGCCGTCTCTCCTCAGGAAGCTTTCTAGCTCCCTTTTATATAGTATTCCAGCCAATCAGAGAGGAGATCACGTGGGGCGTGGCCTGCACGGCCAGCAGGCATTGGTGGCATCCAGTGATCACACACTGAGCATGGACCCACGTATGAGGCATGCAGTCACATGATCTTCAGGGTGGGCGCTTCCTGGAGCTGCTTCATGTGCTCGGCGCCATAGCCTCGGCAGCACCGCTGCCGGTGTCCTCCACAGCAGGTGCAGCGCCATCTTTGGGGCGTGCCCCTGACAGCTCCCCCTTTTTTATTTATTTGTATGGACAGGGAACCGTGCCTGTCTTAGGTCAGGATGATCAACTCGCGTCCTTACCCGTCATTGAAGACTGCAGAGCATGCTGCAGCTCCTGTCTTAGGTTGGCACGCGGTTATCATCCTCGTTGCCCGTCATTGACTACCGGTCCAGCATGCTAAGCCATACCTGGGGTGAGCCTCCATGCTCTATAGCGAGCAACGCCTGATGCATGGCCTCTCAGTCTCTAGACATTGTGCGTTCGAGGGCCCTTATCCAACGCACCGCCAGGATGAGGGTGAAAAGCACAATATAGCCAAGTGCTATGGTCCCAAACCAGGACTTTCCAAAGGACACCATTGCCTGCTGGCCGTGCAGAAACTGGGACACGGCGAGGGGATTGACTCCTGCGGCATTCTACAAATGGAGGGAGGTTGTTAGATTGTGGAATTTCGCGGTCCAGGTACCGTTGAGCATCTGGGACAGCTGCCGGGAGAGGTTCGCTGCTCGAGAGAGATTAGAATACAAGTTAGAGGTTATACATAAACCTGTTAGGGATTGGATACAGCTGGAGGAGGCCATTTGTCATCCACAGTAGGCGACGGCAGCTCGTCTTCAACCGTAGCTGGCTCCGTGGTGGGCTGTACTCATCGTGTTAGGCGTTCTGGCACCCAAACCGGAGCTGGCTGATCATGAGGAAAAACACAGACAGAACCATGGACCCATCATAGGACCGGGTCGGGACCCTTCCAGAGTCCTGTTAGGATATCCTTCCATGTCACCCAATCATTTAGATTGGCTTCCTAGCGCGAGTGGCGGTCTGCAGCCGATCGCCCAGTTGAATCCAAAGTCAAAAAATTTAGGGTGAAAAGAGTTATGTTAAGTTTATCTTTGGGGGATCTAAAGGAGACCCCTATTCCCCCTTTTTGTTTTGTTAATTGATTTTTCAACGTGAGATGGGTGTGTTCCACAACCCCTTGTCCTTGAGGGTTGTAGGGAATCCCTGTGACTAGATGTATGTGAAATGTGTCTGCAAAGGTTTTTTTTTTTTTTCTTTAGATTTTTATTTATTTGACAGCGAGAAACACAGTGAGAGAGGGAACACAAGCAGGGGGAGTGAGAGAGGGAGAAGCAGGCTTCCCGCCGAGCGGGGAGACCGATGTGGGACTCGATCCCAGGTCTCCAGGATCATGACCTGAGCTGAAGGCAGTTGCTTAACCAACTGAGCCACCCAGGCGTCCCGTGTCTGCAAAGGTTTTAAAGCTGTGTGACGTGTAAGCAGGCCCGTTGTTGGTTTTGATTTGTTTTGGGATGCCCCAAGAGACAAAGTTCATAAGGCAGTGTTGGATAACATCTCGGACCTTTTCACCCGTATGCACGGAGGCCATGACGATTCCGGAGCACGTATCAACGGAGACGTGCACGCATTTCAAACGTGCTCAGGGATGTGGGTAACGTCCATTTGCCAAATGTGGTTAGGTAGGATTCCGCGAGGGTTTACTCCAAATGAGGGTAGAGGGATGAGAGGGGCACAGTGTTGGCAAGATTTGACAGTTTGTCGGGCGAGAACCTTTGGAATCTGAAATTTCCTTTGAAGAGTGGTAGAGTTAACATGAAAATTCTCATGGAAAAGTTTGGCCTGTTCCTCATTGGAAAAGATAAAGGATGTCTTTGTATGAGGAGATCTGCTGATTCGTTTCCCTTGGACAAGGGACCTAAGGTGTCCTGCATAGAAGGGTTGAGTTCGCTGTAGAATTAGGGTTTAGAGTGATTTGAAGTAGGGAGCCACGGTTGAAGTGGAGGCAATGTGTGGTACAATTTCAAGAACAGATAAGGAGTTAATAACATATTTGCTGTCTGATAGCAGGTTAAAGGGGACAGTGGAGAAGGTCGAGAAGGCCAATATAACTGCAGCTAGTTCTGCTAATTGTGCAGAACTGGATTGTACTAGGGTTGTATAGCTGTTTTCCTTAGTTACAACTGTACCCACTCCATTTTTTGAACCATCAGTGAATAGTGTAATGCAGTTTGTCAGAGGAGAGATTTTAGTAAGGAGTGGGAAGATAATGGGAGTATTTTTACAAAATTGAATCCAAGGATGTTTTGGATAGTGGTTATCAAAGGTTGCAGTAGTGGTGAAATGAAGGATGGCCCAATTCACATCGTGATTAATGAGCCAAGTGATCTGTTCTGGCCCGTAAGGGGTAACTATGGTATGTGGTTGTGAGCCAAATGTGGTGAGACAGTCCTTTAGTCCCTTTTGTAAGAGTAGCGCCATCGCTTCGGGATATGGCTGTAAAATTTTCGAGGGTGAACTAGGGAGATGTACAGTTTGTAAGGGGCCGCCTTGCCAAATGACAGCAGTGGGGCTGTGAGGGTCAGGTAAGATTATCAGTAACAAGGGTTGGTCTGGCTCTCTGCGTACTAAATCGTTGTTGCACTAGGTTAATAGTTTCCCTGGCCTTTGGTGTGAGATCCCTTCTGGAATTTAAGTCTGAGTTACCCTTGAGAATATCAAAAAGGGGTTTTAATTCTGCTGTAGTTAGTTTTAGATAGGGTCGAAACCATGCGATGTCCCCTAGCAGCTTTTGAAAATCATTGAGAGTATTAAGACTGTCCAATCTAAAGCTAAGTTTCAGAGGATTTACCACAGTAGAAGAGAGATGGGTGTCCAAATAAGTCTGTAAGTCCCCTGTCTATATTTTTTCTGTGGCTATAGCGAGGCGCCATTTTTTCAGTTCTGCCGTCAGATAGCAGAGTGCCCTGTCAAGTTCTGAGGCGTTTCTATGAGAAAGTAAAATGTCATCCATATAATGGTACAGTAGTAGTTCAGGGAATTTGCCACGGGTAGTCTTTAAAGCTTTGTCAATGTATATCTGACACAGCGTAGGGCTGTTTGTCATGCCTTGAGGCAAGACGGTCCATTCATATCTCTGGTCCGGTTGAGAGTGGTTAATGGCTGGCAGGGTAAAAGCAAACCTCCAGCAGCCTCTATCATGCAATGGTATGGAGAAAAAACAGTCTTGTATATCTATAATGATGGTGGGCCATTCCCTTGGTATTGCTGAGACAAGGGGTAGTCCACATTGGATTGGGCCCATGGTACATTTGGGCATTAACTGCTCGGAGGTCATGGAGTAGTCTCCATGTACCTGATTTTTTCTTTATGACAAATATAGGCATATTCCATGGGGATGTTGACGGGCGGAGGCGCCCAGCTTCCAATTGTCTTTGTACAAGATCCTTGGCTGCCTCTAATTTTTCTTTGGTCAGGGGCCACTGAGGTATCCAGCGAGGCTTGTCATCTTTCCACTTTAGGGGGATGGCATCTTCAGTGGCCCCTACTAAAAACCCAGGCCTTGTTGATTCTGAGGTACCTTAGGGAAAGGAAGGGGCTGGCTTACACCCTGTTCCTGCTTTCCCAACCCTCGGCCTGGCACATATCCCATTGATTGCATCATCCCTTTAACATGACTACTAAATGTACTTTCTGTGGTTAATTTTAGGTCCATCTGTGTGAGGACATCATGCCCCCACAGGGATATGGGAAGGGAACAGATATACGGTTGAAACAATCCAATATGTCCCTCCTTGTCTCTCCATTGTAATGTAGCCACACCTTGGTCGGGGCTCTGTGCTATTTCTAAGCCTCATAATGTCTGATTGGCCTTGATAATGGGCCAGCCTTTTGGCCAGTCAAGGGACCGTATAATACTTCTGTCTGCTCCGGTGTCCAGGAGTCCTAGAAATTCCTTCTCTCTGATTGTGAGGGTCAGCAT
>PITA01004679.1:45353-120609 GCA_004023965.1 Spilogale gracilis
GCGATTCTATCTCTGGGGGATATGACTGTCACACCCTTTGGGGAGGATACCATAATTTTAACTTGACCCTGAAAGTCAGGGTCAATAACTCCTGGGTGTATTATTAGTCCTCTTAGAGTAGTAGAACTCCTTCCTAAGAGGAGGCCGACTGTCCCTGGGGGTATGGGTCCCTGCCAGTCTGAGTCCACCGTTTGTACTCACATGTCAGGAGTTAGGACCAACCTGGAGGTGGCACAGATGTCCAATCCTGCACTTCCTGCTGTGGCCCTTCTTGGGGTGTAAGTGTATGCCAGGTTGTGGGCACCTGTTGTATCACCCCGTACATTTGTCGTACGGCCGGAGTGACGGGCCCGACTTCCCGTTTTTTTGGAGTTTAGGATTAGGACCCAAAAAATTGCCTTCTCTATCTCTCACAGAGGTGCAGCTGCTGCTCCAATGGTTCCCTTTTTTACATGGGGGGCAGAGCTTAGGCTTTTGGACCCTTTTCATTCTGCCTGTTTGGGCAGTGTACCTTCTTGTGGCCATACTGTCTGCAAGAGAAGCAGGCACTCAGGGCAGTTGGGCTCGGTTTCTGGTACCCCGAGTTAGTGAGGCCTTGGGTGATCGCTGCCACAAGAACTTGTCCTTGTATGACAGAATCATTAATATCTCTACACACCTTAAGGTATGTAGAGAGGTCCTTGCTCTTCCAGGGCCTAATAGCTTCCTTGCACCATTTGTTTGCCTGTTCATAAGCTAGTTGTTTCACTAAGGGCATAGCTTGTTCAGCATCTCCAAAGATGAGAGAGGCTGTTTGGATTAGGCGGTCAACGAAGTCAGCATATGGCTCGTTATTGCCCTGGATAACTTTTGATAGTTGTCCCTGTGGGTCACCTGTGCCCTACAAGGTTTTCCAGGCCTTGGTTGCCGCTGTGGCTATCTGCATATATACTGCCGGGTGATACTGAACTTGGGCCTGAATACTGACATAGTTTCCAAGACCCATCAGCATATCAACGTTCCAGTCGGGATGCCCTGCTGCTGCATTGCACCTGGTGGTGTCTGCGCTATATTCTTGCCAAGCCGTCTTCCACATCAAATATTGACCCCCGGACAAAGTGGCTCTTGCTGTATTTGTCCAATCTCCTGGGCTCAGATTAAGTCCTGCTAATGACTCCAGCAAAGACACAGTGAAGGCAGCTTGAGGGCCATATGTACTGACCGCTTCCTTTAACTGCTTTACAAGCTTAAAATCTAGAGGCTGATGGAATCTCTGATTCTGAGCATCCTCGAGGACAGGGAAACAAGCTGGTTGTATGTCTGCCCATGAAGGGGGGGTGCGGCAGGAGCACGCGCCTCTGCAAGAACTCGCATAAGGAGGAGGTGGTGCTGAAGGCTCAATCATATCGGGGAGGGTCGCAGGGTCTATTTTTAGTTCCTTCACCCACTTCTCTAGTTCCTCCCCACTAAGTTCCTCTTCATCATTTTCACTGCTAGTCTCAAGGAGCGAGAGGAGTGCAAAGAGCGTTCCTCTTTTACTTCCTCTAAAATGGAACTTCCTTCCTTTAGGGGGCCTGTAAACTTGTCCTTTTTAACGGTAAGGCAGCTCCGTATTAGAGCCCATATAGCCATAGTACCTGTTGGTTAAGGGCTGCCGAGCATCAGCCTTTCTCAGGTCTTTTCCCAAATGCTCCCATTGTGGAACATTTAAGAGCCCCTCATCCAAAAACCAGGGGGCCTGATGTTCTATTGCTCTCAGAAATACTCGAGCAGTTTGGGCCTTTAGGGGGGTGCCGTTAGCTTTTAAAAGCGCCCGCAGAGGGCTCTCCATATGGAGTCTAGAAATTTCTGATCCCATGGTTTTACTTTTTCCTTTGTAGTCACGACCCGCGAACATGCAGCTGCTGTCCCTTTGTGGTTGCTATAAAGCAAGCTTTCCTTTACCTTTGTGGTCGCCTTCTGGCGAACTTATACTTTCTTTACCTTTGTGGTGAACCTATACTTAAAATCGTCAGGGGAATTCAAAGGGGTTTCTGTTTTGGGGGTACTCACGGTTTTCCCGGGTTTCGGCTCCACTTGTTGCGTTCCCCGCCAGCAGAGAAGACGCAACACACAGGTCGATGTTGAAGCTCCCGTTTATTCTCTGGTTCCTCCCCCTCTCGTCTCTCGTCTCTCATCTCTCCTCTCCTCTCTCTTCTCCCGCCTCGCTGTCTCGCCACCTTGCTGACTCGCCCGCCTCTAGCCTCGCCTGCCTCATGCCTCCGTCTCTCCTCAGGAAGCTTTCTAGCGCCCTTTTATTTAGTATCCCAGCCAATCAGAGAGGAGATCACGTGGGGTGTGGACTGCACGGCCAGCAGGCATTGGTGGCGTCCGGTGATCACGCACTGAGCACAGACCCATGTTTGAGGCATGCGGTCACGTGATCTTCAGGGCGGGCGCTTCCTGGAGCTGCTTCATGCACTCGGTGCCATAGCCTCGGCAGCGTCGCTGCCGGCGCCCCATGTGGTGCTCTCCACAGCAGACGCAGCGCCATCTTTGGGGCGTGCCCCCAACAGTTTCTTGCACACTCGTCAACTGAACTATCATCTCCTCAGAAATGCCTTCAATGGCTATATAACTGAAGAAGCTTTCTTCCTCTGATACTGCTACTATCCATTAGATCACTTGGCTTTAGGTCTGGTTTGATCACCACTAAAAATGAAGCAAGGAGAAGAGGATGTGGTAAATATAGACATTTTAAAAATAATCTCCTTAATAATATAATTTATAATTTTAAATATATGAAAGTAATTATATATCCTCATACTAGACAATTTTAAATGTAATTTCATATTTAATTTCATATTTAAATGTTTGATATATTATTAGAAGTGATGATACAATTCTCAGCATTTTAGAATTCATCACTTTTTTTTTTTTTGAAACAGACATTGCATTTGTGGTACCTCTATATTCATAGAATGAATTGACCATAGATATTAGATTTAGATGATTGTTTAAAATTGATAATTTTAAGTTTATGTATGTAAAAACAATCAAGTGCTTACTTGATCTGCTGAAAATAATACATTTAATTCAGATTCTAGATGACTGTCCCATAAGATTAATTTACTTCCAGGAGCACAATACATTTCCAAAGATAGACCCCAGATCACTTGCTATTCTCTGTTTCTCCTAATCAGATGCCAGATAAAATATTTTGATTGCCTTGCTCACCTGGTCCTGTTTAATGGACCATAAGCATAAAGCAACATTGATGAGGGCCATTTGTCCAATACCTTCTCGATTGATTGGTTGATTACATAATTAATGATTCAGCAATTCATATTTAAAGGTAGATTTTATTCAAATAAATATTTCACTACCTTTGTGATATATGTGTTGCATGTTAGATGAATTAGAAAATGATTGTGATCATTGTGATTATTTACTTGTTATAACATATAGGCTATAGAAATAAGTCACTGAAAATACACTTTAAAAAATATTTTCATATCTATTATTAATGTATGTTAGGATTATAGAATATTTTAGAGCCAAATAAAGTATTACAGTTTAAGAAAATATGTTTTTGTGTTATACCAGGTACTGTTGAATACTGATCATGTAATAATTTTAAAGTTCTTGGTTATGTGATATTTATATAGAATTTTGTAAAGCCTATCCAGACTATGTACTTCTTCCATTTTAAACATTCTGTATTATTATTTTCATTTGGAATGTTCTAATAGGAAAAAAATGCCTTTACAACTATAACAGAGTAATACTAACATTACAGTTTTGTAATTTATACAAATGTTATTTATGTTTTGACTTTTTTGGTCTATGTAGTATATTTGTTTATATTAATTTTATGTTGTGGTAATACAATTTATAAAATTCTTTTTGCAACATCTTATGCATTAATGCAAATTAATATTTTGTGATACATTGTTTATTGTGGTACTAAGACATTGTATGCAAATGATATGGATATTCATATTTTATGAAGTTTTGGCATATAGACATATGTGTAGAGGTACACACATTCTGCAAACTTATCTTACACATTTTAGGCAAACCTCACAGATAAGTTACTATATAATCTGGAACATAAATATATAAACATAAACTAAAAGATGAATATAAATATTTCATCTTTGCCTTTTATTCCTAATTTAAGAACTCTGAACATTTTATTATGTATTTTTCAATGAATATGAAATATTACAATATTTTACATGTAAATCTATCTTAGGTTCTGCACTGACAAAGGAATACCTGTTGTAGAGACTTGAATTCAAATTATTTTAAAAGCAAGGAATGTTTTTCTCAAAATTCCAATGCAGATAACTTAGAAAAGAACCCTGATGTCCACTGTGTTTGAATGAACTATAAGCTTTCTGCAGAGTGGCAAGTGTGCATATGGGGAGACAGTCCACTGTTCCATAGACAATATGCTCTCACATTCAAAGTACTATCTTAAATAATTTCACAATTTCTGTTCACTTAACTTGCATTATTGTGCATATATGCCCATCTTTTTTTAAAGAATTTAATTTCTATTAAATAACATGACTGATTATAAAGAATACTTTTTTTTTAAGATTTTATTTATTTATTTGACAGAAGAAAAACACAGCTAGAGAGGGAACACAAGCAGAGGGAGTGAGAGAGGGAGAAGCAGGCCTCCCCTAAACGAGGAGCCTGATGCTGGGCCTGATTCTGGGACTCCAGGATCATGAACTGAGCCGAAGGCAGTTGTTTAACAACTGAGCCACCCAGGCAACCCCAACATTTTTTTAAGAGAAAAGAAATACTGGACAATCCTACTCCTTAAAGATAACTAACATTGATATTATATACTAATACAATTTCAAAAATACATGTAAGCCAGTTTTTATCTTCCCAAATTAGGAGCATCCCAAATATTATATATATATTTTGCTTATTATTGTGGGAACATTTTCTAATAAAATAGAATCTCCTACCAAACAATAGTTTTAAATGGTTCATAATTTTATGGTTATAATTTATTTAAGCTGCATAATATGATTGAATTTTTTAAAGAAATTATTCCTTGTATGTTACTAAGATAACATTTCTTTTGCTTAAATCATTCAGACCCCCTCTTCTTATTTCCTCAGAGTGATTTTCTAGAATAGCACTGGCCAACAGAACTTTCTGCAATGATCAAGTGCTTTATATCTGCATGGTACAATTCAGTATCTCCTAGCCATATATAGTTATTGATTACTTGAAATGTACCTAGATTGAAAAAGTAGATTTTTAACTTTATTTAATTATAGCTAATTAAAATTACAATTTAAATAGCTACCAAATGAGACTACCTTATGAGAAAGTTCATAGAATATAAAACTGTAAGTCAAAGGGTTTTCATATCTCTTTAGCTATAATTAAAATTTTGGGTTGGGTCATATAGATATTAGATGCCCTGTGTTTTCTTTAAAAAACTATTATCAATTATTTCTTCCCTTTCAGTTCTTATTTCTTCCTGGAAAACACCTGTTTTCCTTGTCTTGGATAACCATATTCTCCGTCATCCCCACAGTTGTCATTTTGTCACAGATCATTTAACCTGAATTCTTGTGTACTATTATAATTATGCAAAAACCAGATGTGGTTTCCATCTACATTTTAATGGCATCACAATGTAACTTTGTATCTTTCTGTTTTATCCCAAATATTTGGTGATTTTTAAATTCTTCATCTGGTGTGTATAGTTTTCTATCTGTGGGTCTTCCATGACTAGGTTACCTTTTCTTTGCTCTGTAATAAGCACAGTGGTGTTTTCCATAAACACAAAGGTGTTTCACTTACCACTCACTTATAGTTAGGAATCAGGATCCATTATTCCCTAGCCTTGGTCAAAAGACTGCCCATACGATGACATTTTAACCTACTCTGAAATAACAATGAGTGATAAATGAACCTGTTTTCATATAGACTAGAGAATGAACTAATATTCAGTGTTCTATGAGTAGTTCGCTAGAAAGCCAAGAACTACTATAGTTCTCCTATACTGAGTAGGATCTGTCTCCTTCTAGTCTGTGGTTTTGTGCCTTAATACACAGAAAACATCACAGCCCTGAGTTTAAATTGCTATTGGGAGTAGTCTTGTCTCTATATTTGCTGTAGACCCTCATGACTAGCTGTGTTCACCAGGACACAATTTTAACAGCAAAATTTTAATAGCAAAATTAAAAGCAAGCCGTATTCTGTTTTCCTGTCCCTTTGATTCCTAATAGTGTCTCTACCTTAAGTGCAGGAATGCTTTGGTTGAAGTAAGAGTTATAAGGTCAGTGCCTTGGCTCCCTGTAAATATCTTCTAATTTGGACCAATGGGACAAGTAGACTTAAACAGTGTTTGGTTGTGTTTATTTATGAAGTAAAACTTAAGGTTTCTGACAATCTTGTCTCATTAAAATTTTTTCTTAGGGGGCACTTGGATGGCTCAGTTGGTTAAGCATCTACCTTTAGCTCAGGTCATGATCTCAGGGTCCTGGGATTGAGCCCCACATCCATTTCCCTGCTCAGAGGAGAGTCTGCTTCTCCCTTTTCCTCTACTCTTCCCCCCGCTTGTGCTCTCTCTCTCTTTTTCTCTTCTCTCAAATAAATAAATAAAATATTTTTAAAAATTTCTCTTAGATTATGCCAGTAGGTTGTTTGCCATTTACTTCTCAGATATGAAGCCAGCTTCCTTTACTCTGTGATGGTAGTTTTGGGGTTCTGCAAACTGCATTTTTCATATTCCTTTATCCCAAAGGACTTCTTATTAGAATCTGAAGATAGGAGTCCTCCCAGGTACAGACAGCAGCTGTGGGAGTCATCTCCTAGGAGATCTGACTTTTCAATCTGTGAGCCCTCTCTGTGCTATAGGGGTCTGCTAAAGCTCACCTCTTCCTTGAGTTCTCCTCTAGGAGGAGTAGTGACACGACATGATATAATATATTATATATACTATATTATACTGTATAGCTACACTATATAGTATAATATTTATAATAATAGAGGTTATTATTTTTGGTTACCTCATGGTTCTGTTTCTGTTCTTTGATCCCTCTGGTATCTGTGCCAACAATTTCCCATTTTAATTTGATTTAGAATTACTTAGCATAGTTTCTGTATTTTCTAACTAAGCACTGACTGGTATAATTACTGCTCAGTTTTTGTGATCCTGTGTGCTTTGTCATTTGTGTGTGTGTTGGTCTGTCTCTGTGTGTGTATGTGTTTGCCTTTACAAGTAAATTAGAATATGAGAAGAGACAACATCAAGGACTTTTACTTTTTTTTCTTTTTTTAAGATTTTATTTATTTATTTGACAGAGGAAAACACAGCAAGAGAGGGAACACAAGCAGGAGGAGCGAGAGAGGGAGAAGCAGGCTTCCCGCCAAGCGGGGAGCCCAATGTGAGCCTGGATCCCAGATCTCCGGGATCATGACCTGAGCTGACGGCAGTCGCTTAACCAACTGAGCCACCCAGATGCCCCACATCAAGGGCTTTTTAAGGAGATCCTACTGTTATCCAGAAGTGCAAAATATTCATTTTAAAAACTTATGCCTAAAACTTTCCCATGATAAATTCAAAATGTGTTGAGGTATGTTAGAAAATTGCCTTAAAAAAATCTATATCCTCATCATGCTGCAAGTGATTTCCCATCTTTGCAACTGTCAGAGTTAGGTTTAAATTTTTATCCATTATTACCTTTTATTTTTATTGCCTTTTATGTGTTTTTCTTCTATCCCACACTTATTTAATCTTATTTTCTCTTTGCTGTACACCTACAGAGCTGCCTTGTCTTTACACATTTGGGATCATGCCAATTGATTTCATAATGGGGGACTATTCCCCAGTGTGCTTAGTAAATGCAACCTCTTTTTATTTTTCTTTTGTATTTGAAGATGATCATCTAGATTTTATTAGTGAAATTATAAATAGGATCATTAAACAGAATCAGTTATACCAGATACTGTGTCTACATCCATACATGGGGAGAAAATTTAACCACAAATGCAGCCTTCCCCTGTGCTCTCATTATTTAAAAACCCTAAAGGAGAAGAGACAAAGAGGATTCCAACAGGAAAGTTCCCATGTAATCACACCAAACAGTCTGTTCCACAAGGATCTAGACCAAAAAAACATTATGTCTGTGAAACTATCAGACACAGCAGGAGATTAAGTATGCAAATATGATTTGGCAATTCTAAATGGGCTTAAATAACTTAAGAATCAATCTGATGCCTGCATTTATGTTCTCTTTCATGTTTTAGACATTTATTTTTTGATAACACACCTAACTATGTTGGACTTTTCAGCTGTCATTTCTTTCATGCCTCCCTCCATTCATTTAGTATTTCCTCCTGCTTTGTATCCCAATCCAAGTCCATATTAAGGTCTGCAGTGGTCTACATACTTTGAGCTATTTCCAGTGCTCTTCTTCATACTCTCCTACTATTCCTCTTAGCTGCTTGTGTTTGAAAAATACAGACATTTTTTTTTTTTTCCCTTAAATCAAACAATCTGTGTCCTGCCCAAGGAGTTTTGTGTATGCTGTTCCCTTGTCTGGGCACACTTTTCTTACATCTTCTCCTGGCTACTTCCTTCAACTTTATTCAGATCTCTGTTCACATGCTACCTCCCCAGAGAGTGAGCCTTGACCACACAGTATTGTTAGGCTCCCTCCAGTCACCCTCTATATCATAGTTGGTTTTCTTTTACTTCCATGCACTTATCTCTGTCTGAAACTATATGTTAGTGTTTTGTTGTTGTTGTTGTTTTATATGGTTGTTTTGTTTTGTTTAGTTTGGTTTGGTTTGATTCTGTGTCTCCTCACAAGCATATATACTTTATCAGGCAGGGTAGAAACTTTCTGTACAATCACCATTGTATCCCAAATGCCAACAATAGTGCCAGACATACAATGGAAATGAAGTAAATAAACATTTAGATGAATGCATACAACATTTATTTGGTCAAGGATTTCAAACTGATAGTTCAGGGATATAAAACTAAATGAGGCTTTTCCTATGCCCTCTATACCTCTCCTACACTGGAAAAGCAATAGTTATTGGTGGCCGTACTGGGCCAGGGGAGGGAGGTGGGACAAGGGTCATTAGGGGGAGAAGGATGGTGTGAGCAAAACTTAAGTGATAGAGTAAGTACAATTGCCTTTTTATTTTCACCTACTCTATTTTTTTTTAATTGCACTGGCATTTTTCAAGGTGCTAGAACAAAGAATCCTAAGATTTGTATGGAACCAGGAAAGACCCCATATCACTAAGGAAATGTTGAAAAAGAAAAGCAAATCTGGGGGGCATCATGATGCCTTCAAGTTTTATTACAAAGCTGTAATCACAAAGACAGCATGGTAATGGCACAAAAACAGACACATAGACCAGTGGAGCAGAGTAGAGAGTCCAGATATGGACCCTCAACTCTATGGTCAAATAATCTTTGATAAAGCAGGAAAAAATATCCAGTGGAAAAAAGTCTTTTCAATAAATGGTGCTGGGAAAATTGGACAGCTATGTATAGAAGAATGAAACTCGACCATTCTCTTACACAATACACAAAGATAAACTTGAAATTGATGGAAGACCTCAATGTGAGGCAGGAATCTATCAAAATCATAGAGGAGAACAGTAACCTCTTTGACATCAGCCACAGCAACTTCTTTCAAGACGTGTCTCCAGAGGTACAGAAAACAAAAAAGAAAATGAACGTATGGGATTTCATCAAGATAGAAAGCTTCTGGACAGCAAAGGAAACAGTCAACAAAACAAAGAGGCAACCCACGGAATGGGAGAGGATATTCACAAATGACACAACAGACAAAGGGCTGATATCCAAGGTCTATAAAGAACTCCTTGAACTCAACACCCAAAAAACAGATAACCATGTCAAAAAGTGAGTATAAGACATGAACAGACACTTCTCCAAATAAGACATAGAAGCGGCTAACAGACTACATGAAAAAATATTCATCATCATTAGCCATCAGGGCAGTTAAAATCAAAACCACATTAAGATACGACCTTACACCAGTTAGAATGGCCCAAATTAACAGAACATAAAATAACAAGTGTTGGAAAAGATGTAGAGAAAGGGGACCCTCTTATACTGTTGGTGGGAATGCAAGTTGGTGCAACCAGTTTGGAAAACAGTATGGATAGTCTTCAAAAAAATTAAAAATAGAGTTACCCTATGGCCCTGCAATTGCACTACTGGATATTTAACCCAAAGATACAGATGTAGTAAAAAAAGGGCCATATGTACACCAATGTTCATTGCATCAATGGCCACAGTTGCCAAACTATGGAAGGAGCCAAGATGCCCTTCAACAGACAAATGGATAAAGAAGATGTGGTACATATGTGCAATGTAATATTATGCCTCCACCAGAAAGGATGAATACCCAACTTTTATATCAACATGGATGAGACTGGAAGAGATTATGTTGAGTGAAATAAGTCAAACAGATAAAGTCAGTTATCATATGGTTTCACTTGTAGAACATAAAGAGTAACATGGAGGACATTAGGAGAAGGAAAGGAAAAGTGAATTGGGGTAAATCAGAGGGGGAAATGAACCATGAGAGACTTTGGACTCTGAGAAACAAACAGAGTTTTGGAGGAGAGGGCTTGGGGGGGATGGATGAGCCTGGTGGTGGGTATTAAGGAGGGCACATATTGCATGGAGCATTCGGTGTGGTGCATAAACAATGAATCTTGGAACACTGAAAAAATAAATTTAAAAATATATAGTGAAAAGTTTGAGATATTTTGAGAATTATGGATAGCTCAGTTTACTGAGAGTCAAGTAATAAACATAACTAAGGAAGAAAGAATGTCCTCATGCATGCTTTGTGTTGTGTTGTTTATGAAACCTTTCATATTACTATCTGATTTATTTCTCACAAACAGGTTTTGAAAATATCAACAGTATTTCCATTTTACAGATTAAAAAGCAATCTTTGTTACAGAAAGTGCCCAAAGAAACATAAGCCAGGATGCTATTTCAGAAGCTGTAATATTCTATAGTAAGACATTGAAATAACAAAACTCTATTCCAGATCATTGTCTTATTTGTAAATATGTCCAGCCTGTTGGGGCTCATGTTTTACTTTTAAGTCCTACTTTTCAGGGATATTATAAATAACTTATCTGACACTATGTGAGGGTACAAAAATTTACAATTACAGAATCCTTTTTTTTTTTTTTTTTTTTTTTTTTTTTTTTTTTGTCTGTTTCTGTTGAATGATTTACTTGTTAGTGGCCCCAGGGTCAGCATGAATCAGTTATTGTAGAAGTTACAGATCTAACCAGCACAATCACTTTGTTTCACTCACTTACATTATTTCAACATACTGACACAATAATCTGATGCCTTTAAAATAAATGTTATTAATATATGCTTTCTTGTAGCCAAGAGTATCTACTTTTTAAAAAGAAAACTACAAATCTTTATTTGTATCCCTCATAGTAATAGATCACTTCTGCCAATGATGTGATTCCTACCTATTTGAGAATATCTTCTAGGCTTAGGTCATATATTCAATATATACATTGATTAATACATAATAATACCTAACTGATAAATACTTGAAAATGACTGAATTAACCCACATGTAATGCTTCTCTTATATATAGAGCCCCCAGGGAAGATTAAAAAGTGGGCATTTGGACATAAAATTATGAAAAACAGCTTTTGAGATATGTATTTATTCTCAGTTTCAGAATAAAATGAATTATAGGAGTTTTTACTATATTTTGAGTCTTATTTTTTCCTTTATGCATTTTCATTGATTTTATAACTAATTTTCTCTTAAGTGCAAATACGAATAGAAAATAAGATCTTTTTTTCACAATTTTGAGAAAGATGATTTTGGAATTTTAGCAATAGAAAGAACAGAGGATAGATGAAAATTCTCAAATAAAAATGTTTAAAATGAGAAAAGAAAAATCTAGTAAATACACATTTACACACAATAACTTTAGTTTGTAGTCAATTTTAACCAACTCTTCCCGGTATCCCTCCAACCCTCTTGCCCCTTGCTACTTTGTTTTCTTTTTCCCATGATGTCTCTGCAGGGCCCTTCTCTTTAATTTACTCTGGCTTCCTTTGCCTCTTCTGTGAAAGTCCAGGCTTCCTAGAGTTTTATGCTTGAGTCTCTTCTCAATTTAATATACTCATGACTTTTAGGGTTCAGCAGTTGCCACTTTCTCGAATTTGCTAATGACTCTCAGTTCTCTGACTTTAGCTTTGATATCTCTCTTGATCAACCAGTTGTATTTCCATTTGCTTACTGTTTATCTCCATTGAATTTACAAATATTGAACTCTTCCTGTAATACCACTCATGAAACTGACTTTCTTTTCTTCATTAAGAGAGACCACTGTTCACTCATTCACACATGTGGAGAACCTCAGCATCATGTTGGGCACTTGACTTTCCAGTTTCTTCCTTATAGTGACTAGGATGTGGTAATTGTAAGTTTGTGGACTTTCTTATAGTTCTATTGTGTTTTCTTCAGTCTCACTGTCTTAGTCTATTTTGCTCCTAGAACAAAATGTCATAGGCTGTGTGGCTTATAAACAACAGGAATTTATTTTTCATAGTTTGGGAAGCCAGAATTCCTAAGATCATGGCAGATTTGGTGTCTATAAAAGCCTGCTTTTTGGTACCTGGCCAGCACCTTTCCCTATATACTCATATGGTGGGAAGAGGCTAGGGATCATTCTGAGGTCTCTTTTGCAATGGAACTAATCCCACATGTGGGTCCTCTGTCCTCATGACTTCCAGAGGCCCCATTCCCTAGTACCAAAGTCTTGGCTCTTAGGATTTCAACATGTGAATTTTGGGGGGACACAAATATTCAGAGCATAGCACATATTGTTACTGTATATGAGACATTCAATACAGTATGATTTGTTGAACTCTTGTCCTTTATTCTATTTCACTGCGTTGTAAATGAAGTAACAAAATTTTCATTAGTGCCTACTCATACTTTAGTTCTACTACTCATCTTACCATTTCTTTTCTACCTTCTTAGAAATTCCTATTGTAACTTCCAGATATATGTATCTCAGATGCTTTGTCTTTTAGTCTTTTATTGTCTGAAGAGAATGAATGCTCCCATATCTGTGCTTCTATTCACACAACAAATAATATTTGCTATTGTAGATACTCCTTGGCATTTAGTGGCTTCCATCATAAATTCTAGGCCACTTTAAAGGGTGAGACTATTTTTTTTTCAGTTTTTAATACATTGCAAACTTTTCTACTTAAGAAGAAATAGGAGTTAAATATTCAAAGCTTCAAAAAATATGTCCCAGAACTGTGAGGGTAAACTTTGATTTCTTCTTAGTGATGTATTTCCTAAAACTTCTGGCAGAGAGAGCTCACTGAGAAGTGCCCTCTTTGGGTCAGGCCAAAGTCTTGAAGTTTTAGCTAGGAATTTGAATATTATAGTAGAACTCACTTTAGTCAAATAAATACCTAAATCGTTAAGTCAATAATCAATATAATCAATCCCTTAGTCTCTAGTCCTGGTCACAGATAATACGATTGAAATATTTTAGATCATATTCTGAAAGTAGGAAAATTGGTAGAAACTAGAGATTATGGTAAAGCCAGTCTAGGATTTTTTTTTTTGGCAATAAAATGAAAGTCTTTTGTTAAAGGAGACCTCAAATATTCCTTTAGATTAAATCAGATTAGGGGAGCTGGCTACTGGACTAATTATTTGGATGTCTAGTTCATATTTCTAATTTACCATAATCAAAGGAGAAATAATGCTTTCCCCACAATTATGAAAGCTGTGTCTTCCACATCTTACTTAGTAGTTTCCCCTGTCTACACATTTACTAAAACCAAATAGCTAGGAAACATTCTTGATGCCTCTAACCTCATCACCCCCCAATTATAGCTGTAAGCAGTATAGTCCAGTCATCTATCTGTACTGCCAAAGTATCTCTCAAATTCATTCATGTATTTTTATCTTCTCAGCTAACATATAGTCTAAACCATAAGTTGTTCCTTCTAGATTAATGAAATAGCTTTTTAAAAGAATAGTGGTATTCTTGCCTCCCTTCTTCACAGTACTTTCTACCAAAATAGATTTTCTAAAGAATAGCCCATCTTCCATAAAGTCAGACTGTGTTACTTCCTTAACATTAAAGTCTCCCGTGACTTCCCAGCTTCTTTAGAGTTACATCTAAACTCTTCACAGCTTATGGCTTGTAAGGTCTCATATCATCTTGCCTCTTTTGTCCCAGTTCACTTAATATTGATTTCCCTCTGCTTCCCCCTACTCTAAAAGCACTGCCTTCTGTTCTCACATAAATGCAATTCTGCATACTCTTCCTCTTTCCAGAACTCTCTTCCTTATGGTCTTTCCACGACTGTCTTCTTCTGGTCATTCTGGTCCCAGATTAAATGTAGTTCTGTATTTTGATTTTGCACACAAGAAGTAGTATAACCTCTAACTTCAGTCTTACCATACCAATCTGTTTTATTTTTATCTGAAAATTATCACTACTTAATATCCTTTTTATGTATTTATTTTCACTTTCTTGGCTTATGCCTCTCTGCCTCCAGTAGGATGTAAACTTCCTGAGAAGAAGAGTCCTTGTCTATCAAATTCAATGCTGTATTCAGTTTCCCTTGCATTTCAAGTAGTGCCTACCATTGCATTTACTCTCATTATTCTCCATAAAACTATCTGAGTGATCTTTTGAAACACCTGTGTTTAAATTCAATTTATGTAGAATTAAGTTCAAAATTGTATAAAAATAAGTTCTACAGAGCATGATATACCCTCATTTGACTAACTGCCCTCACCTGCTAGAGCCATGTGGTTGACTCCAATTTGGTGAAATTACTGGGCTCTGTTCCTCCAGTATACCTACCTATGCAATTACTTGCTCTCTAAACATAACACACTTGTATTGGTCACTCCTTTGCTTCGTTTGGGTGCTAACTTCAGTATAACCTTAATAGAGAAGTTGTGATGAATCTGTTTGAGAAATGATAGTAATATCGCTATCACCACAAAGTCCTTCACTCGTTGTCTCCTCACCACTTTATTCTTCTTAAAGTAGTTCTCAGCACATTAAGTGTATTTATTTGCTCGTTTTCCCTCTCTCCACACTATAATTTAAGGAACATGAAGGCGAGGAATTTGCCTTGTTTACTGTTATATCTCCAGCACCTAGAGTAGTGTTCCATATGAGGTAGTTGCTTGAGAATGTGGATTGAATGAAGATAATGAGCTTAATGACTGTTTATTGAATAAAGAACTGAGTTAAACCCCCACATATACATTTATAAATAGATATATATTTTCTCTATATATATTCATTTTCTGAATTTGAAACTTCAAATAATAGATGGTGACTAGAAGAGTAAGTGAGAAACAGAGGAAATAGTAAATCTTATTTGTGCTTGGGTACATGAAAAGTGTAATATATTTTTTAAGTGTGGTACATCTTTATAAATGAAGTTCAGTCAGTCATGATTCAGGTGATTTGACTTCTTTAGAAAACAACTCAAGTACAGTGGCACTCTTGGGACATAATAACATTGTGAGTAATCAAAATTATAACAAACTGACAGAAGAATAGCAAAGGTATGTTAGTGGAAAAACATGTTTAGTTTTATTGACTTGTATATAGTCTGTTTAGAAAATTGTGTATCCAGTTATCTTCTGAAATAGATTGTATCAAAGCATTTGATACACTGTAAATTGAAATGATGTCCTTTCCATTGCATGCTAGGTGGATGATGGGCTAGTTGATGTTCCTTGCAGCTAGTCTCTGAGATTGGCAGTTTTTATTCTAGAAATCTGTTTTTGTTTGGAGATATTGAGATATTCACATTGGATGATTTATTGTTTTATAATCATTTTAGACATAGAGACAGAAATTTGTTCTGTATGAAGTGGTATTCTCCCACTAATATTAAAAAATGGTATCTATGCTTGCATGGGCATGAATAACAGAAGATTTTGCACAATTTTCATATAATACATGGATGTGATATGCTCACACTGTGCTCACAAGTAAAATGAAAAACTGCTTGGCTGCCTAGCCAAGTGCTAGGGAAGATAAGTGATATACTTTCTCAGCTCTCTTCAATGTATTTTATAAAGATGGCATTCTAATATTTGAGAACCCAATTTTTTCTCAATCTTTTCTCAATTCAGTTTAGCACTTTCAACAGACACACCTATAACACCATCAATGAATCCACTCAATGGAAAAAGGAAGCATGAAATATGCCAGTGAACAGTATGATCATTTGATTACCAGTTTTTAATTTGAAAAATATATCTAAATTATCAAGAAATTTTCACCCGTGTCTCTAAAAATAAAACCAGTATGTTAATACAAATAAAATTTGTAGGCTAAACAGGCTAATGTGTAGAATAGAACAATGAATAATAATAATACTGAACTCGTTAAAAGAGTGAAGGAAGGATCTTAGTAGAATAGAACAATGAATAATAATAATAGAAGTAAATGATTCTTATATTAAATATTTTAATAAACAATATCCAGCAGAATAACTTCCAGGTTGATGATGGAGTTATAAAATATTTTTATATATATTAATTTTTATTTTTTTCCATAACGCAGCCACCCTATCCCTCCCCCATCCCCCAGAAACCCTCAGTTTCTTTAATTAATGCATCATGCTAATAGGTCAAATGAAGGAAATATGCAAGTGGTGATTTCAAGTATTTTTATTTTTTTAATTTCATTATAGTTAACATATAGTGTTACATTAGTTTCAAGTATATAATATAGTGATTAAATAATTCCATATATTACTCAGTGCTCATCAGGAAAAGCATACTCTTAATCCCATTCACTCTTTCATACAGCCCTCCTCAACTCCCCCTGGTAGTCATCTGTTTGTTCTCTATAGTTAAGAGTCTTGGGGGTGCCTGGGTGGCTCAGTTGGTTGAGACCCGGGATCGAGCCCCACATTGGACTTCCTGCTCAGCAGGAGGCCTGCTTCTCCCTCTTTCAGTTCCTCTGCCTGTGTTCCCTCTCTAGCTGTGCTCCTCTCTGTCAAATAAATAAATAAAATCTTTAAAAAAAAAGAGCCTTGTTTTTTGGTTCCTCTCTCTCTTTTGTTCATCTGTTTTGACCCTTGAATTCTACATATGAGTGAAAATATATGGTTTTTGTCTTTGTCTTATTTCACTTAGCATTATACTTTCTATTTCTATCTATGTTGTTGCAATGGCGTTTCATTCTTTTTTATGGCTGAATAATATCCCATTGCATGCATATATATATATTGTATGTATATATGTATGTATGTCGAGTATATGGATGAAATGTGGTATATATACACACATACATACATACATACCACATTTTCATCCACATCTATCAATAGACAATGGGGCTATTTCCATAACATGGATATTATAAATAACGCTACGATAAAGTCTCTGATTGGTTCTTTTTCATGTTTTCTATCTTTTTGTTAAACATCTCACTAAGATCCTTCCTTCACTCTTTCATCAACCTTCATCAAGTTAAGTATTTTTATGATCATGTCTTGAAATTCTGTATCAGGCCTATTACTTATTTCTATTACATTGAGATTTCTTGCTGTGATTTGGTCCTGTTCTTTCATATGGGGCATATTCATTTCTGTCTTCATTTTGTCTAATTCTTTGTCTACACGTTTTCTAACGTGTCTACACGTTAGAAAAGTCATTTTTGGCTCCTGCTTTTGGAAGTAGCGGCCTTATGAATTCAAGTTCCTATAATGTCCTATGGTGTAATGTCCTCTCTTCACTAGAGCCTGGCATTTCAGGGTTACCTCTCTCTGTGTTGCATGAGCCCTACTGCTGTCACTGAGCCACATTTGCCTTCAGTCTAATCATCTGCAATGCTTCTCTTTACCTGTTGTAGTAGGGTGTGATCTCTATGTTGTTAGGGGACTAGTCTAGGGCCAGGCATTTGCCAGAGATGGCAGTAGAACCAGACTACAAGAGAATACAGGAATGGGATACACAGTGCCGGCAAGGGCCAAGCTGGTGGGAGGGAACCTGTAGCTCCCAGGGACCAGGGTGGCTGGGCTGGAGGGGGCAGATCTGCATAAGCATGTGGGGGCAGGGCATATGGTATTAGAAAGGTTTGCCTGGGTCTCCTGTGGAAGGGGCCTGGAGGTAAGGACTGGTTAGAGGAGACATATTTACAGGAGAATTCAGGGGCAGGGTGCACTGTTAGCAAGCTAGGTAGCAAGTGTTGGTGCTGTGTTGGCTCCCACAGGTGTCCATGTTTATGCTGGGAGGGATGGGGAGAGAAATAGCACCTGCCAGCTCAGTTATTCCTGGAGAATTATCCCAAAGATCTCTGCTCCTCCAGCACAGGCTCTGAAATTAGTAAACAAATCTCCTTCCCATGTGCCCTAGGTATTTGTGAAACTGCTGCTTCTATGCCGTATTTCCTGCTGCTGTCTCTTTAAGGGTGAGGAATTAGTTTCTCCTTGTTCTTCCAGCTCTCCCAGGATTCTGCTGGTTTTTAAAGTTCTAAGCTATGTTGATTATAAAAACTCACAAAGTTTGGCCCCTCTGGTTTTCAATGCCAAATGTTATGGGGATTTGTATTCCCCGTGTGGGTTCCCTGGTGTTAGAGTATGTTTCTCTCCCCTCTCTGCACCTGTGACTGTGTCTCTCTGTTGGATAGTCCCATGAGTCTGTTTAGCTCCCGACCCATCTCTACCCTTCTTATCTTCTCCAGTGTGGCCTCTTCTCTACATTTAGCTGGGAGAGTTTGTTCTGCCAATCTTTGTGTCATTTCCAGGTTACTTATACTGATGTTATTATCTAATTAAATATGTGGCACAAGGTGAGCTTAGGGTCCTTCTACTATTCCATCTTCCCTAGAAGTACATTCTAAATCTTTTTAAAAACAAAAAGTAGAAAGACACAGCCTTATTATAACAAAATATGTTCAAATCAGACTTAAAACCAATATAAAGTCAAATCTCCAGCTAATATCACATCAAAATGTGAGTGATTAGAGATGATCCTTATATAATTTTATCCATAAAAATTTTTTCACCTTCACTAATATAAATTAACTAATGGTCACTGTATTAAAATGAAGTAGTAGGAGGAAACACTGGAAACCTAGGCCAGTCAAGAGAATATGACTTAAATATTTTAGGGCACCAGGTAGCTCAGTCTGTTGGGTGGCTGCCTTCAGCTCTAGTCATGATCTCATCTGGCTCTCTGCTCAGCGGGGATCCTGCTTCTCCCTCTTTATCTTCTTGTCTTTCTGCCTACTTGTGATCTCTCTCTCTCTCTCTCTCTCTCTCTCTCTCTCTCTCTCTGTCAAATAAATAAATAAAATCTTTAAAAAAATAAAGAAATAAAGTCAGTTTAATATTGTCTAGAATTCTATTAACAATCCAGTCTAAAAGAAATATTTGGCAGATTTGAGACGCTTATTGATTTTTTTAGATTATACCAACTCCTTAGGCCACTTTCAGGACATGGGTCATTCTTGTTCTCAATTTCATAGATCTTTTTTCTGGTATCAAAATTATTTTTAGATTCCTACTTATTTTGCTGTTCTCAGAAGAGTCTTTCTTATCCTGTAGTATGTGGGGCCATTAGTGAACAAAAGCTTTATCAGAAGATGAGAAATTTGTTTAAATAAAGATGATTGCTACTTTTAGGTCTTGCCACCTCTTCCATGTTTTGCGATGAGCACAGAGCCTGATTTTAGCATAAACTGAGGAGCGTGGGGTGGGGGATGGCAGAGAAAAGAAACATAAATAAATATCTAAAATTGTAGTTTCATATTTCATAAATGTAAGTAAAGCATTCTATTTCTGATTCCAATCTTTAATATTTTGAACTTTAAAACTTAAAATGTGACTGTGAATAATTTTTTTAATTCTCATTTAAAATTTTATTAAAATACCACAAAAGAGAAGAAAAAAATTAGTCTCAGTGAATCTTTTTTTTTAATTTTTAAAACATTTTATTTTATGTTTTCCTTTTTTTTAAGCTATGTGCTTATAAGTTGCATTCACAGATTGTTTTACTAGTGCTGGGACCACCAGAAATGTTAAAATTTAGCAATAGGTTAAAATAAAAAGAGAAAAAGTTATTTTTAAAAAATATTTTATTTATTTATTTGAGAGAGAGAGGGGGAGGGAAAGGAAGAAACAGACTTCCTGCTGAGCAGAGAGCCTGATACAGGGCTCCATCCCAGGACCCTGAGATCATGACCTGAACCAAAGACAGATGCTTAACTGACTGAGCCACCCAGGTGCCCCCCAAATAACTGTTTTTTTGTGTTGATTTGTTTTAAAGTCTTCCCTTAAAGTCAAAAGTTAAAACAAACTGTGTTTCAGAAATGGTCAACTTAAAGAACACACTTCAGTGTGTTCTGAAATTTCCTCAAAGAGGGATTTATTTTGGTTTGGGCACTAACCCTAAGCAATCTTGCAAATTTGGGAAGAAGAGTTCTAGCCCATTAGGTGATAAATTTTAATTCTAATCAAGTCAATTTCAATTACTCATAGAGAAGAAGCAACAATTTTTTTTTTCTGAAACAATCTTTAATTACGAAATTTGTTTCCTCAGGGAGTTCAAAATATGGTATTATTGCATGCCTTTCAATCTTGTCTCCCCACAGGTATACTGACACATTGATCCCGTGGTCCTGCGGTGTTTATTTTGTATATGCCTATGAACCCATGTTATGAGCAGTCCCAACCTCTTACCTCTGTACCAGTGGTTATTACTTTCTGTACTATTATAAGCCCTTTATATACTATAAGTTTGTTACTTTACTTGCTCCTCTATTAATGAGTAAACTCGATAATGGCACAGATTTTCATCTGGCTCCTTGATATGTCCCAAGTTTCTAGAAGAGTGCCTGGCATACTTTAGACATTCATAAAATATTTGTTGGAAAATGGATCAATATATGAAAATGTTGGGAAGTACCTACCAAGCTTATATAGAACATGCTTCTTATTTCCATTACAACTTTAAACTTTCAGGGACACCTGGGTGGCTCAGTCCTTAAGCATCTGCCTTTGGCTAGTCATGATCCCAGGGTCCCAGGAATTGGGCCCTGCATAGGCTCCCTGCTCGGTGGGAAGCCTGCTTCTCCCTCTCTCACTCCCCCTGCTTGTGTTCTCTCTCTAGCTGTATTTCTCTGTCAAATAAATAAATAAAATCCTTAAAACAAACAAACAAACAAAAACTTTAAACTTCCAGTAGAAAAAAATCTAGCATCCTCACTTACATCCCGTGACTTAATCAGTCTTTTTTTGGTCTTATGCTTTTATTTCACTTTGTGTTTTTAAGAAGGCACATTAATGCGTGTTTGCCCTTTTTATAAGTATGTATGTATAAAGACTAACCAAGATTTCTCATAAATGGTTTTTAGGATCACAAAAAAGCGATACAGGGAATTGGTGATAGATAGAAACTCTAGTAATAGACTGTATAGGTTCAGAAATTGAATACATTAATTACTAGCTATGCAAACCCTAGAAATTACTTAAAACCTATGCCCTTTAGCTTCCTCATCTAACAATAAAATAAAAATAGATCTGCCTTATTGCTGAGGAATATTAACTGTATGAGGATTAAGTATTAAGGAATCTTAAGAAAGTGCAAGAGAATTTCCAAAATTCACATTTGTATCAAATTGGGTATTTTTAAATAAATATATATTTCATAAAGTGTTACCTAGTTTACACTGTAAAAATTTTAAGTGAAACTTTCTTAACAATTTTTAATCTCTGTTTTGCTAAGGTTTACTTTTTTCTTAAGTGATACTTGATATGTAATTATTCTTGATATGAAGTTGTACAGAAAAGCAATATACACACACATATGGCACACACACAACACAGAGAACAGAAAAAAGACTGTAGGGAAACAGTTGCCAAAGTGTTTAATCCTAGGATACATGATTATAGGTATATTTTTCTATAATTGACTTATTTGTATATTCTACCATACGAATTAATGAGTAAAGAATCATTTGAAAGCAAAAGCCTAATCATAAAACACTCACACACACACACTTAAAATACACTGTACTTCTAACACTGAAAGATCTGGATTAAAAGTTAATATGACCATTAAAAATATTTAGTCTTTTATTTTCCTTCTTTTGAATTGGTCATTTCATTTTAAACCTGAATGGCCACTTGACTATATTTCAAAAGCAATAGGTATTTTGGAAATCTTTTAAATTTGGGGAAGAATGTGCAAATGAATACAATTTCTGTTACTTTTAAGTCAACTGCTGAAAACAGGCCAAATTATTTCTAGTTGGCAGTTAAGAAATGGCATAAAGCAACATCCAGGTGACCTATGTCCACTGGGTCAGAGCCATTCTTTGTAGCACTGCATCCTGGACACATACACGCCCTACTGAAGCCTGACTTAGCACATCAATCTACAGTGTCATTTGCCTAGAGATAGCTCTTTGTTGTCCGGGGCACCAGCGCTGCTTATGTACAAACTGATTTTCTTTTGGCAAGTCACAGCTTTATCCCTCTCCCAATGCTGTGATGCATGTGTAATTTTTATTGTGGTTTAGTTGATTGCCTTGAAATTGCTTTCCATCTCGTGTAAATTTGCAAATGTCTATGTGTGATTGGTGTTCACAGTTGAAAGAACATAAATTGTTCCTATTTTACACAGGTGATATATGAGTATATTTCCCTAAGTTCCCTGAAAGAAGGGCAGTATGTTGAAAATCAAATAATAGTAATTTTTCTGTTTAAAGAAGCAGCTGTTATACTATGGTCTAAAATACCCATCCCATCTTGTGTGTTCTTGCCACAACAAAACCATTGTTTATTGGGTTGGAGGATATTTCACATATACATTTGATATTTTTATCACATTTTCCAGTTTTCTTGGGAGGCAAATGTTACTTTATCAAACCTAAACATACATATTTAACAGAATCTTACATATTCACTCTAATTCAGAGAAAAGGCTGAAACTGTAAAGAAATCATAGTTATAGATCATTTTAAATATATATTTTAGTTTGGAGAAAAATGCCATGTATACTGCTTTGTTTCAGAATGAATGCTAGATTCTAGAAATTTTAGCTTACCAAACTTACCTATAATATATTGTACTGATGAAGAATTTTACTAAGGCAGAGAGTGAATCAGTTGAATCTTCCCAAGCTGTTTCTATCACTGCAAATTTTTCAGATCAGCATATGAGCTGTCATTTCCCATTCTTTGGCTTCTTATTCATATCCAATAGAGTGATTTGGGAAAGTTTTGGGAGTTTTTGTAGGAGTAATATCCTGCACCTATATGTTGTCATGCATGTCTTGCCTTAACTAATATAGTTATCTCCCAGTGTTCACTTGTTTGGTTGAGATAACATGCAAATTGTGGAATATTTTCACATATGAAACCTAAAGTACCCACAGCTCTCTCATTGACCAATATCTCCTTTTGCCTGAAAGAACCATGGCCTCTAATAGTGTGTCTGTTCCTTGTGTTGAAACACAACAGGACCTGCTATTTCTGGCCTGAATTGAGGGAGCACAAGTTTTGTTTCTAAGTTGCTCTGCAACTTCCTTTGAACTATTCTTTTTCTTTTTTGTTTGGTTTGTTTTGTTTTCTTTAATGGTAAATATTCACTTTCCTCTGTAGAGGCATGGAAAATGATAACATATGGTTTTCATCATTAGATTTGTTCAGGCAGATGATCCTACTCAGCACCCAGGGAGTGATTTTGACTTCAGAGCACTTTACAAACATTAAGTAATGATAACTAACCAACTGTGATCCAGGAAGGAGCATCACCAGGGATAAGTAGGCACTCCATCATTTCTAGTATATGCACCTATCATTTTTAAGCTTCTTTAATATAAAAGAAAGGTTCAATAGCTAAGACATAATTAATAAATTTTATTTGTGCTGATTTTGCTCTATTTTATTCTCTTCTGTGCTTTAGTGAGACAATATTTTTTGCTAGCATTAAACTGCTGCTGCAAGGAAGCAGTCAGTAGCCTTGAACCTAAGGAAGCAGTCAGTAGCCTTGAACCTGAGAACCTTATAAATATGTTCCATAGAGCGATGCATGTGCTGTGACTTCTCTTATTTCTTCTGATGTAGTGGAGGAGCAAATGACACAGAAGTATGAATTTTCAGTCTGGAAAAATCATGATTTTTTTTTCAAAATAGTTAACATTGGGCTAGTGTGATTTACAAAGGTCAAGGCAATTGATCAGGATTTTATTTTTTATTGTGGCAGTTATTTTTTTTTTGGCAGTTATTTATACTAGTATATTACAACTCCAATCCCAAACATGTAATAAATTATTATAATAACTATTACTATAAATATATTAAATTGTATTTTTTTTCTTAGAAAAGAGTTTTGGTATGTTAAGTTACTCAGTCTTTTTATATTGCCTTTTTTTGTCTCTTAAGAATGCTAACAATATGTTAGGGGGCATGTGTTAAAAATAAAATTTTGACAATGTAACTACAAAATTAAGATAGATACAGATGTAGAAACTATATTTTTTATGGTTGTTATTATAAATTGCTACAAACTCGATGACTTAAAACAACAAATATATTATCTTATTGCTCTATCACTCAGAAGTATGAAATGTGCCTCAGTGGACTAATTAAGATGTTGCCAAGGTTGCATTCCTTCTGAAGGATCTAAGGGATAATCTTTTTCTTGTCCTTTCCAGTGTCTAGGGGTTACTCAAATTTCTTTGCTCATGGCTCTCTTTAGCTTTAAAGCCAGTCAGCCACAGTAGATTAAATTCTCAGCTCAACTTCCTTTACTGCCTTCTTCTTCCACTTTTAGAGACTCTTGTGGTTATATTGAGATTCCTAGATAATCCTGCATAGTATCCCTTTTTAAGGTCATCTGATTAGAACTGTTTAAAATATATATATATTTTATATATATATGTATTATATATACATATATATATGTATTAATTTATCAGAGAGAAAGAGAGAGAGAGAGAGAGAGAGAGAGAGCACAAGCAGGGGGAGTGACACATAGAGGGAGAAGCAGGCTTCCTGCCAAGCAAGGAGTCCAATATGGGACTTGATCCCAGGACCCTGGGATCATGACCTGAGACGAAGGCAGTTGCTTAACTGATTGAGCCACCCAGGCATCCCATGATTAGGACCTCAGTTTCATACAAACCTTAATTTCTCTTTATCATATATATTCAGGTATATTCACAGGTTCCAGGGATTAGGAGATAAATATCTTCAGAATCCATTATTCTGACTTCTACAGAGATGCAATTTGAAGTGTTTTCCCTGAACAAATTAATGATGATGGGACAGTTAAACAATTTTTTTTGGATGATCCCCTTCCATTTTGTTTATAACAGAATATGTTTTCAAGGGAATAGAAGAGAGAGAATTAAAACCACTTCTTTAGCTTTTCAAAGCTAGTATTGTAAATATCATATCCATAAAAGTTTATCAATTATGATTATTTTTCACTTCCATTAAATTTTATAATTTATATATTGATAGTCTTATTATTAGCATTGTTCTCAGTCCATATACTGTACTCTAGTGGAACTGAGAAAAGAATGAAATTCTTAGAGCTAAGTTCTTGGGAATTGAGGAAACAGTAAAATACTTGATATGTCTTCTATACTATTCCTAGTAAGATTGATAGAGGTATATGTATCTTATGTACTTTTTACTAGAATTGATTTTCAGAATTATGAAAACAATTTTTTTAAGATTTTATTTATTTATTTGACAGAGAGAAACACAGCTAGAGAGAGGGAACACAAGAAGCGGGAATGAGAGAGGGAGAAACAGGCTTCCCTCTGAGCAGGGAGCCGGATGCTGGGCTTGATCCTGGGTCTCCGGGATCATGACCTGAGCCGAAGGCAGTCGCTTAACCAACTGAGCCACCCAGATGCCCCGCAAACAATTATTTTTAAAGAGTATGAAAGTAAACTTGGATATGATTTTAAATGAAAGTATTTAATGTAAAAAGATAGGCATAAATTAAGTAGAAAATAATATTTTAAAAATTAATTTGTAGGCACTTGGGTGGCTCAGTGGGTTAAAGCCTCTGCCTTTAGCTCAGGTCATGGTCTCAAGATCCTGGATGGAGGCCTGCATCTGACTCTCTGCTCAGCAGGGAGCCTGCTTCCTCCTTTGTCTCTGCCTGCCTCTCTTCCTACTTGTGATCTCTCTCTCTCTGGCAAATAAATAAACAAAATCTTAAAAAAAAAAAAAAACTTTAAAAATGAATTTGTGCAGTATAAATGTTCAAATTGTGATATTCAAATTAAGCCTGAAAATAAATGTGAAAAGCCATTGTTATATATAGGACAGTTATATATGAAGTTATGTGAAGTAAATAGTTTTTATTAATTTCAAATGACTAACGTCAAGTAAATGTTAGAAGCAAAAATAAATTTGTGAAGAATAAAATTTGCAGTGTTTTTATATGAATAAACTTATTCACAATAAAATTTCAAAGTGAATGGTAGCCATCATTATCAGATTGTTTCTCAAGTTTGGAAAAGGTCTTCCTCAGTGGACATATGTCTTGACTGGTTAAGGACACTTTTTTTTTTTCTTTGAAACTGAATTATTTTTTATTCTTATAACTCAGCCTTCAGAGTATGGAGAATTGCTTTTATTTAACCTACTTAACTGACAGCTCTGTGTACAACAATACATAGCAAGCATGAAACAGCAACTGAGGAAGAAGCCCTTCTACCCCAACAGAACTGAAAGCTTCATGAAAATTTGGAATTATTCATACTCTGAAAAGAAACTTCTGTCACTCTGGCTATCCTATTATTTTGTTCCCTATGCTATGTCTTTAAAATTGCATGCTGACATGAGTTTTTCTTACTAGTAGTAGTTGAGGGTAGAACATATTGAGACATAATCTGCATGCTGTTTTAATATTTCATATTAAAACTAAACTGTGAGTAGAAATCCAAAAATTGTTACATTATCTTTATTCTTTGATCCTGCCCCCTACTCCACATCCATTCCTGGTGGGTTCATTCCTTGTTTGAAGGTATTAAATTTTACTTAAACTATAAAACCAAAAAACTATCCCAAACATTCACATGAATTCCATTTGTAAATTGAGTATTAAATAGAATGGTGTATGTACCTAGGATAAATGTTATGTGATTCTCATGTATAAAGAATATACTTAAGCAGCACTTAAAAAAATTGAATGTTTGGGGCACCTGGGTGGCTCAGTTGGTTAAGCGACTGCCTTCGGCTCAGGTCATGATCCCGGAGACCCGGGTTCAAGTCCCACATCGTGCTCCCTGCTTGGCGGGAAGCCTGCTTCTCCCTCTCTCACTCCCACTGCTTGTGCTCCCTCTCTGGCTGTGTTTCTCTCTGTCAAATAAATAAAATCTTAAAAAAAAAAATTGGAAGTTTAATGTGTTTCCATATAACATGTTATATGGAAAGCATTTCCAATTAAATCTGAAGGGCAATCCAGTGCACCAAATGTTTAGTTAAATTATCTAAATATATTCCAGTATATTTGGGATATGAATCAGCTGAAGTATAATCATTACATGAACTCCACTAAAGGACACATTGTTTTTCACCTGAAAAAGATTTGTAGCAGAAGGAAGTATAGCCATTGCTTGAGGAAATTTTATTTTAGGGTTTGGCTAGAGCAGAAAATGCTAACTATATTTTCCCAAATCTTTTTTTCTTTCTTTTTAGTGTTTTCATTCCTATGGTACCTATGCCTCAAAAGTATCAAAAGAAAACAAAAGAATACCAAATACCAAAAATATAAAATAATAAGAAATATAAATGTCAAACAGAAAGTATAATAAAAAGAAGTACATTTAAAATAGTTTTTAAAATATGTGAAATAGAAGGAAAAAATTCAAAACAAGAAATGTAACATACTGGATTAAAAAAAAGTTAAAGTTCATAATGTAAAAGTTTATGAATGGAGAAAAATACCGTATTTTCAAATAGTTACCTTTTTTTATTATAAGGGGTATATCTTCAAACATTTTATTTTTAAAGATTTTATTTATTTGACAGAGAGAAACACAGCCAGAGAGGGAACACAAGCAGGGGGAGTGAGAGAGGGAGAAGCAGGCTTCCCGCCAAGCAGGAAGCCCAATGCGGGACTCGATCCCAGGTCTCTGGTTATTAATGCGGTGTATCATATTGATTGATTTGCAAATATTGAGATACCTTAGCAGCCCAGGAATAAATCCCACTTGATCATGGTGAAACAATTATTTTAATGTATGTTGGATTCAGTTTGCTAATATTTTGCTGAGAATTTTCACATTCGTGTTTATTAGGGATATTGTCCTGTAATTCTCTTTTTTTTAGTGGGGCTCTTTTTCTGGTTTTGGAATCATGATAATGCTGGCCTTATAGAATGAGTTCCTCCCCCCTCCCCCCTTTTAACAGTTTGAGAAGAGGTATTAACTCTTCTTTAAATGTTTGGTAGAGTTCCCCTGGGAAGCTATCTTTACTTGCTGAGAGAGTTTTGATTACGGCTTCAATTTCTTTTCTGGTCTCTTTATTTTTCTATTTCTTACTGTCTCAGTTTTGATAGTTTATATGTTTAATTTATCTATTTCTTCCAGATTGCTCAATTTGTTGGCGAGTAATTTTTTATAATATTCTCTTATAATTGTATTTCTATGGTGTTGGTTGTGATCTTTCCTCTCATTCATGATTTTGTTTATTTCTCTTTTCTTTTTCATAAGTCTGGCTAGGGATTTATCAATTTTATTAATTGATAAATATTAATATTAATTTTATTAATTCTTTCACGGAACCAGCTCCTGGTTTCATTCGTCTCCTCTGCTGGGTTTTTTTGGCTGTTATTTCTGTATCATTTATTTATGATGTAATCTTTGATGTATATTTCCCTTCTTCTGCTAGCTTTAGGCTTCATTTGTTCTTTTTCTAGATTTTTCAGGTGTAAAGTTAGGTTGGATATTTGAAATATTTTTTGATGCTTGATGTAGGCCTGTATTGCCATATATGTCCCTCTTAGGCCCACTTTTGCTGCATCCCAAAGGTTGTGGACCCTCGTGTTTTCATTTTCATTTGTTTCCATGTATTTTTTAAAATTTATTTTTTAATTTCCTCGGTAACCCTCTCATTCTTTAGTAGGATGTTCTTAAACCTCCATGTGACTGTGGTGTTTCCACATTTTTTTCCTGTGGTTAACTTCAAGTTTCATAGTGTTGTGTTCTGAAAATACGCATAATATGATCTCAATCTTTTTGTACTTGTTGAGGCCTGATTTTTAACCTAGTATATGATCTGTTTTGGAGAATGACCCATGTACATGTTAAGTCATTGTATCCAGTCAGTTTCAAATCTCAACTTGCATGTTTTCATATTGGCCTGACTAGTTTTTAGGTCTTTTATCCCTGTGGTAAGGGACTCCCTGGTGTCATCTATGACGTATGCTTTTCTTAAGCCCACCTAGTATACTAGGAATGTTGCTTTAAATTTTGCATCAGGCATATTATATCTGTTTTGATTAAAACCATGTCTGTCACTTTTTCTCATTCTTGCTCTTGGGATTAATTTCTCCATCTTGGCATTTGTCTAGGTCTCTGTCTTCTTCTGTGTGTTTGGAAAGCCTGTTATGTTTCCTGCTCCTAAGGGCAACGGCTTTTTGAAGAAGAGGTCATATACTGTCCAAGGTCTGGTGCTTCAGGAAGTGTCTCTGCTGTATGCTGTGTGTGCTCTGCTGCTGTGTTTTGGCTGCTCTTTTTTGGGGGGTCATTCCTCTGCAGTCTCTCCTTATCCTCAATGGTTAGTGTTTGGACCTTGGCCAGGGTGTGGAGAGTTTAGCTAGGTGCACTCTGGTTTTCTTGTTAAAAGAGGCCTGATGCTCTTTCCACTAGAGCTGAAGCTCTGTGGAACTCTGTGGTCAGGAGATGTGATATATATTGGGGGTAGGGGTTATGCTGGTCTGCTGGGGGAGAGGCCCACTACTCTGGTTCTCAGCACACGTGTCCAAGAGAAGCAGCACCTGCAGAATGCAGTGGAGTGGGGCTTACTGTAAGTAGTTTAGGCCACCACAGTTGGCCCTGTCCTGCTTACTCAGATTTATGCTAAGGGGCAGGGGAGATAAATGGTGCCAGCTCCCTCCCTCATCTCCAGAGAGGGGAGTTTGCACCTGCTGCTGTATGGGAAGTCCTCCCAGAAGAGCAAGTAATTTCTCCTCATGTGTCTCAGGTGTCCCTCAGATCCCTGCCTTCGCCATCTGTGTCTGGGCCATCTGCCTGCCTGGCAGCACAGTGCACCTGTGTTCTAGCCCAGGAGGGTTGGCTGAGTTTTAAAACTCTAAACTTCAGAGAGCTGGTGTGTCATAGACCATGCTGGTCCTCTGGGGGAGGATCTGGCATGCTGGGATTGATGCAGATTTGTCCTAGAAGGGAAGTCACACCAAAGTGCGGGGGCATGGAGCCTGGAGTAAAACACAGCAAAGAGACAATGTCCAGGTAAGCCATCTCAGCAGGTATCTCTGTCCCTGTGCAGAAGGGAGGGGGAGGGTAATGACACCTCCTGGCTCTTTTTTCCCCAGAAAGGTAAGGCTGTCTGGATGTGCTCCAAGAAGGGGAAATCTTCTCTTTCATTGCCTCCTACAGGATCCTCAGGTCATGCAGTCTAGTCCCTGGCTTTCTGCCCTCCTTCTCCATAGGAGCACCAAAGCACCCTCAGTGCTCCCCACTGGTCATATGGCAGATCTTTAAAACTCCAGACTTCAAACCCCGCTGGTTGTAAAACTCAGGAATATTAGACCCTCTCATTTTTCCATCAGCAGGTTTGGGCAAGTGTTTTGCTTGTGCAATCCCCAGTACATTCCTTTCTCTCTCTCCCTCTCAGCTCTTTTTTGACCAGAGCTCCTTCCCCTCTGTAGCACTGTGATCTTTTTCTCCTCCAAATCAGATCTCTGCACCTCCTACCTTCCACAGTGTGACTTCTTCTCTTCCTCTGGTTGTACAGATTGTTCTTTCAGTACTTAGATTGATTTCTTGGGTATTCAGTAGGATTTGATATTTAGCCATGTTCTAGGGACGAGGCAAGCCTGGGGTCCTCCCAGTACTCCTCCTTCTATCTTAGTTCCTTGACCTTTCTTCATTATTGATGCTGTTTTATTACATATAGATCATACTCAGGTCTCCTTATCAAGATTACCTTATATATAATCTCACATTTAAGGATCTGATACCTGCTTATCCATATTTACCCTTTATTTTGTAATACCAGTAAGAAAACCTTTACCAACAATTTGCTACCTAGCATTTACAACCATAGTGTTCTCCTCATTCTTCATTTTTCTTTCTTCTTTTTCTTTTCTGGAGTCCTCCATTGATTACAAGATTTTCAGCCTCTCTGTTCTTCTTCATACCATCTACTTGTATATTCCATTCAAGTGTCTGTCTTTGCTCTTCTTCTCTTTCTCCTTTTCTTAAATCTGCTATATCCTCATTTTATAACTTTAGTTATAACCTATATGATGTGTAGTAGTCGGTGCTATTAACTGAGCTTGCTGTTTTACAATTACATTTCCAAATACTTCATAGCTCCTTTACTTGAATATCTACCACTGCTTCAAATTGGTATGCCTAAATTCAGTCAGTGACGACTATCTTACCTTAAATCAGCTCCTCCTCTTTTTGACTGTAACATTTTTTTGGTGGTGGGTAGGGGGTAAAATTAATTTTCTCATTCTCTGTAATGCCCTTTTCAGATGTCTCAGTGTTACTGTTATTAAAAATAAAAGTGATTTCTTTTATTAAAAGCTTTTTAATTTAGTTGTATGACATCTTCAGGCTGGCTTTTGTAAAACTAATGAAACTGTCCACAAGGATAAACTTCAGAAAGTTGTTTATTTGGTTTCCAATCCATGGACAAAAAATAAAAGCTAGTTTAAGAAAAGAAAAGTATGTCATATTGTTGACATTAAACAATGTTTTAGCTTTTCTGTTTGAGTTCAAACAGCTGTGAATGTTCAGTTGCTATATAAGATTAAAATATGCTATTTAGTGAACATGTTATGTTCTTACGATACATATATTGTAGGGTTTTTTTGAGAACTTTTGGTCCAATCTTTTTGTGTTAGTGATCCACTTAGACAATCTGCAACAATTATATATATATCATTCAAGCTTACAGAAGAACAACACCAAAAACAGTTTGTTAAAAAGAAAACTATTTTTCCTCTGCCTTTTAAATTCATTAGGTGAATCTTTGAGAGATCAAATTATCTTTTATTGTAATTCTTATTTTAATTCCATTAGTTAACATATACTGTTATGTTAGTTTTAGGTGTGCAGGATTATAAGACATCCATATATCATTCTGTGCTCATCAGAGCACCCCTCTGTGCACCCACCTGGTAACCATCAGTTTGTTCTCTGTAGTTAAGAGTGTTTCTTGGGGCGCCTGGGTGGCTCAGTTGGTTAAGCAACTGCCTTTGGCTCAGGTCATGATCCCAGAGTGACGGGATCGAGCCCCGCATCGGGCTCCCTGCTCGGCGGGAAGCCTGTTTCTCCCTCTCTCACCCTCTCTGCTTATGTTCCCTCTCTAGCTGTGTTTCTCTCTGTCAAATAAATAAATAAAATCTTTAAAAAAAAAAAAAGAGTGTTTCTTGACTTTATTCTCTCTCATTTTTCCCCTTTGTGTTGTTTCTTAAATTCCACATATAATTGAAATCACATGGTATGATTTATTTTGCTTGTTAGCATTATACTTATTATACTGTTTAGCTCCATCCATGTCATTGTAAATGGTTATGAATAATACTCCATTGTATATATACAGCACATTGTCTTACCCATTCATCAGTAACTGGGCACTCGGAATGCTTCCATCTTGGATACTGTCAATAATGCTGCTAATAAGCACAGTGGTACATGCATGCTTTCGAATTAGTGTTCTTGTATTCTTTGGGAAGTACCCAGTAGTGTGATTTGCTGGATCATGGGGTTTTGGCAAGGATGTCAAGAAAAAGGGACACTCATTCACTGTTGGTAGGAATGAAACTGTAGGAAATAATATGGAGGTTCCTCAAGAAGTGAAAAGTAAGGGGCACCTGGGTGGCTCAGTTGGTTAAGTGACTGCCTTTGGTTCAGGTCATGATCCCAGAGTCTCAGGATCGAGCTCTGCATCAGGCTCCCTGCTTGGTGGGAGGCCTGCTTCTCCCTCTCTCACCCCCCCTGCTTGAGTTCCCTCTCTAGCTGTGTTTCTCTCTGCCAAATAAATAAAGTCTTTAAAAAAAAGTGAAAAGTAGAACTACCTTATGAAAGGTCAAATTATAAAATTTTAAACAACTTTTAAGAGAATTCATCATTTGTATGATCCACAATCCTTTTCAAATTATGTTGACTTACCAGTTAACTTTAAGTGGCCATAAATTATCAGTGCTTAGATTAGGCAAATGTAGGGGACTGTATTCTGGTCACAAAAATTTCTGAAATTCATAAAATATGAAACAAAACCAATCCTTATGGCAATTCCATTTTCAAAGGGTGGAGAAATGACAATTATTTTTTTGAAATTTTATTTCTAGAACCATTTGCAATCCATCTTGTGCCTAGCTTAGTATGATGGGGAAAAAAAGATATTTAGAGACAGTGATAGACAATGGGAGGTCTCCTAAGACATGTTTATAACATATAATTCTATAAATCTGATGTGATTATTGTATAAAATTATTTTCCCTTTCAGTCTTCTTTCTTCATGAAAAAAACAGTCATTATAACCTTTGTAAAAAGATGTAGATTTACCATCTGTCTGTTTTTAGGTGGGTTTTAACATTTAAAAATCACCCAAACTGTGTTCCTTTTATAGCATTTTCTGTTTTGCAGCTTTTATTATTTTGTATCATGTGTGTGGGTGTGTCCTATTTCCTATATTATTATCCAGTCTGTCTGAAATCTGAGTCCATATGCTATCTTTAAGAAAAGTACTTTGTATACATTATAATTGCTTAGGGTTTAGTTAAGGGAATAGATGAAATTTTAGTTAAAATATTTTAATCTGTCAATGTAATTATAACATTGCTTTATGTATGGGCCTTATGCAACTAAATTTCAAGCGATTCTTAACTGTTACTTTAGTAGCAAGGGAATTAATTCAGGAATATAATGCAACAGTTACCTTTGCACATATAATTTTATCAATAGAAGATTAAGGTCTATTTCATGTGATTTGCCAATCAAATCTGCAGGCAACATTCATTAACATCTTTAAAAAACTTAACAAAATGATAACCTGAGTTATTTATATTTGCATGTGAAAATGAAAAATGTATTGTATAACCCATCATTGCATTCTTTTGATAGTAATTGCTTGTAGAAGATTTTCATATAAAAGATGTATTTCAGAGGATATGATGTCTTTCATAGGTATAAGACCAATATTAGATGCCACGGAAAAATTACTGGTGTCTAATATCATAATATTTTTCTAACAGTTTGATGACTTTCCTATTCTATTTTAATTTATATTCTATTTGATTTATATTTTGGAGAGGTTAGTAGATTTACAGTGAAGTAACAAGAAGCTCTCCCTGTCTCATTCATTCCTGCTAAATATTTTACAGCTCTGCAGAACATGATCTATAAACCATCATCTTTTCAGAAAGCATGTTCCAAAAGAACAAACACATGGAAAAAATCAATGAAGTTTAATATTTTCTATAACATAACAAGCAGTAAGACTGTCATAGCATCACAGTATTTTAAGATAAGATGAGCTTATCCATGCTAACTTAGGCCAACATGATGTAATCCTCTGCAAGAATCCTGTAAAGCTGAATTCCCCTTCTTCATTATTCTCATCAAAAAGCTGCAAATTCTAGTGTAAGGAATTTCAATTAAAATTAATATCCTTTGCACAAAACTGCAAAGTTTTCTTTTAATTTCCAGGCTTTAAGACTTACATTGCTTTCTTAACTGATACAACACAGAAATTTGATCCTTAGACTACATTGTGTTTTTATGTTCTGATACCTTATAAATCTGTGTCTTCCAAGGTCCCATGGCAGTACTAAAGACTATTTTTTCTTATAAAGTTCAGTTTTGAAATATCCTCAGTAAGTATTATTTGGTATGATTTTAAGATGGGCTGCTGAAGGTCATTACCACCTCATCTAAATATTCACTTTTTTTTTTTTTCTAAATGAATTCTTAAGGACAGAAATTGAAAACGGTATTTCAGACATGGTCTAATCTGCATAATTGGTAACAGAAAATTAGTCTTCTTCATAATAAAAGGGTGGTCAGTGACAAACCTCAGGGATCCAACATTTTAACTGTGTTTTTCTTACAATGCCTTAACTGCTTTCAATCAATTATATTGCTCAGTTAAACAAATTAAAGTATATCGTTTTTGTCCTTATGAACTGTTCAGCTGTATCTTATTCCCTACTCTCTACTTGAGGAGCTGATTGGTATATTAGGGATATAAAATAATGCATGTTTTAAAAGATATGTGAAATATTTTTAAAGTTTAAGGAAACCATGACTTTTATATACATATATCTTTCAACAACTCAAAGATAACTTTTTCAAATGGAGATGTAACCTTCTACTTTATTTTCTACTTTTCAAGTAGTTGGAAGGCCAATAGTATGGGTTTGGTAATCTCCAAATGGCAATTTCTTAAATAATATTCTTACTAACATATCTCTGTTTCTCTGTGTAAGTCCAGGACTAAAAAATCAAAGTTATAGTGGGTCAAGAAGTCTAGATGGTGTTATGGCATTCATATTCTCCATATGAGCAAATTTTCAGGAAGGATTTACAAAGTAGTAGCATTCTTATTTTTATTTTTATTTTTTTAAAATATTTTATTTATTTGATAGAGAGAAACACAGCCAGAGAGGGAACACAAGCAGGTGGAGTGAGAAACGGAGAAGCAGGCTTCCTGCCGAGCAGAGAGCCCGATGTGGGACTTGATCCCGGGTCTCCAGGATCATGACCTGAGCCAAAGGCAGTTGCTTAACCAACTGAGCCACCCGGTGCCCCTAGCATTCTTATTTTTAAAAGGCTGAAACTGGACAAAATTTTTCTGTAACTCACTTACCTTCTATGAGTTAACAGATTTACCTTGGGATTATTTTAATCAGAATCACAAAATTCCATAAAATTAAATTAACAACTCAATTGTGGTACTAAGAAAAAAATTCCATGAATATTAGGGCTTTCTACGAGAGCAAGACACTATATTAAAAGTCTGTTTGCCGTTTGTTCTGTCTATAAGAAGTGTGTCAAAAACATAAGCTAAACTTTGGGATTCAGACAAATTTCTATCATATCTTTCTAATATTGTATCATTACTCTCTAAATTGATACAATTATGTTTGTTAACTGTCAATGTGTAATACGTTTTTATAAAGCTAAGTAATAAGTAAACTTTTTAAAAAATATTTCATTTATTTATTTGACAGAAAGAAGCACAGCTAGAGAGGGAACACAAGCAGAGGGAGTGAGAGAGGGAGAAGCAGGCTTCTGGCTTAGCAGGAAGCCTGATTCAGGGCTTGATCTTGGGTCTCCAGGAACATGACCTGAGCCGAAGGCAGTCACTTAACCAATTGAGCCACCCAGGCGCCCCAAGTAAACTGTTTTTAATAGAATAATATTTTTTAAAATAATTGAATAATTTCTCAATATTTAAAAAATACTTGTCATGTATAAAATTAGAGAGTCTCAAGAAACATTTTAGGTGTGCCTGGATGGCGTCATTAAGCATCTGCCTTTGGTTCAAATCATGATCCTGAAGTTCGGGATCCAGCCTTGCATCAGGCTCTCTGCTCAGCAGGAAGCCTGCTTCTCCCTCTCTCACTCCCCCTGCTTGGGTTCCCTCTCTAGTTTTGCTTCTCTCTGTCAAATAAATAAATAAAATCTTAGAGAGAGAGAGAGAGAAAGAAGGGAAGGAAGGAAGGAAGGAAGGAAGGAAGGAAGGAAGGAAGGAAGGAAGGAAGGAAGGAAAAAAGGCAGGCATTTTAAAGGAAAATAACTTAATTGGATTTAGTAGAATTTTTCAGCTTTAAATTTTCCTGAAAGATGCATATATGAATGAAGTCAAATGATCTTCTTCAGTCCTGACTTGGTGGGGTCAATTGCAGGTTTTTGTTGTTGTTTGCTTTTATGAATTGTTTCCATGCATGTGACAACCATTTCCTTTTTCACACTAGAAATTGCCTCATGCAAATCTAAGGTAGTAAACTTTAGTACTGAGATTTTACCAAGTATATATAAATATACACCTGTTGTTGTGGAGTATTACATTTGAAATACTCTGTGTTTCTGCTTAGCTCCATTATTAAGAATAGCATACTATATCAAGGATATAGAACTTTAAATAAAAGCATTGAAAATATAAAAGTTAAATTTTAGTTCCTGAAAAGAAGACCAATTAAAGAATTGTTGTTATAGGGCTCCTGGGTGGCTCAGTCCTTAAGCATCTGCCTTAGCTAAACTCAGGTCATGATCCGGGACTCCAGGGATTGAGCCCCACATCGTGCTCCCTGCTCAGCAGGAAGCCTGCTTCACCCTCTCTCACTCCCCTTGCTTGTGTTCCCTCTCTAGCTGTGTTTCTCTCTGTCAAATAAGTAAATAAAATCTTTTTAAAAGAAAAAGGAATTATTATATTGCATGGATATCATGAAGATTATTTAATGGGTTAGCTATGAGTAATCCATTATTATAGCTTATGCTTTTCTGGAAAGATGGGAGATCTAAATGGTAAAGGTAATTAAAAGTGCATAATACCCAATAGCTATGAAATCAGTAATATCTCAATAGTATTTTTGAGAAACTGGTTTAGTCCAGATTGCTTATAGCACACATGCTTTCCTGAACCTGCCCAGAACTGATTCAGACCACAAATTGAAATAAGAAATAATTAGTGGCATTGCCTTGTAACTCTCACAAGCTGTGGGGCTCCTACTCAGTTTTTAATTAGAATTATGACTAAATTATTCATTGTCTGTGGGAGTTTCCCTGAGGAGAGAAAGTAGTTGAAAGTTTCACAAGACAAGAGAAAGATTTGCTACCTAAAGTATTGGAAAAAATATGGTGGGAGCTTTTATCATTTGGTGGATCTCATTGTATCTTAAAATTCATTTCTCATTTTTGTCACAGTCTGAGCCATGCAACAGTTATTATCTAACTTTAAAATAAGTGATAATAGAAAATCTATGAATGTTTTGTCCCCAGTTTTTTTTGTTGTTGTTGTTAAATGCCTTATGGATTTCTGTAGCCTTGCTACTTTGTGGTAATTCTTCTATTTTGTTGCCTTAATACTATTCTCATGTGTTAAAATGTATCTCAGGACTTCCTCAGATTACTAGTATTTTAGAGAGCTTAAATGTGAGGGAATAAGCCACTTTTAGTATTTGAGCTATTGAAACTATTTTTGGCTTAGACATTTTGGTAGCCTTGTAGCAATAGTTCTGGTAGTTATTTTTGACCTTTTAAAATGGTAAGTTCTAGCTCATTAAATTGACTTATATAAAGATGTTTTTAGAACTTTCAGTTGCCACCTAAAATGATAGAATTTTAGCATTGTGGGAGCATCTGAAAGCGCTTTCACTGTAACATAAACCTTAATGATAAGTCTCTTTTTGGTCCGAGGAAATGGTTAATATAATATATACCCCATGAAAGGTCAGTTTGTTTTAAAAATTGAGTAGCCCTGTGTAACTTTGATTATGGGAATATAATTCTTTTCTGTTATCCACCTTATTCTGTGTGTGTGTGTGTGTGTGTGTGTGTGTTCTGAGGCTTATAAAAATCTAACCCTTTCACAGTGAGGTTCTTTGGTAATTGACTCATTTATCTGTTCTCCAAAATGAGTCACACTCATATTAGGAAAATGTCCCTATAATTACTTTATTGCACCATCATGGTCTTGTTATAAAAATAGTTCCTGCAGGGGAAAGGAAGTTTTCCATTTTTAGAAGATTGCACTAAAATGATGTTTGCTTTTTGTTTTCCATTTTATTGCATACAATTCAAGGTAACACACAGGGTATCTGTACTTTTTTTCCTCCCCCAGCGCTAGGGCCTAGTATATTCTGTTTAATATCTCCTCAAAATGGAGAGCATCAAAACATGTTCCATCTCTTCAGTGTGAGGTTTTTTGTTATGTTTTATGTTGAATAAAGGGAAAAGGGGGGCAGGCAGAGGGCCAAAGGAGAGGATCATAAGCAGGCTTTATACCCAGCATGGAGCCAACTCAGGGCTCAATCTCATGACACTGAGATCATAACCTGATCCAAAATCAAGAGTTGGACACTTAACTGACAGAGACACCCAGGTGCCCCTCAGTAAGGTATTCTTAAAACATGTAATAATAATGAAGAAGATAGGAGTAAGTGTACTCTAAATTTGAGAAACTTTGTAGAGTGTAAAATATTTTGTTTGGCATAACTTTGGATATGATAGCTGGAAGTTATTACAAATAGACTTTTTATCTTTCTAAAGTCATATTTGCCTTAAAATAATCCATGAGTACTTCAGATTTTGTTGTTAACTCAAAATAATTTATAATATGGTAATAATTAACCATAATTAAAAGACAGACACATCTTATGGTGGCTGATTTACTGTAACTGTAGAAAAGTGAATACTCAAGAGGTAAATTTGTGCTGTATTTTGATTTTTGTATTATGTTGTATTAAAATTTTAACTTTTGCAAAATAGAACATGATAAACCACACGTTTATATTTATATTTTTATACATTTTAGAAATAGTAGTTAAATATTCACACAAAATATTTACCATTGCTACTAACTAAAGAATCACCAAATTTGCTTATGTGTCATGTACAATGCATATCTTATGTATGCTTCATATAAACATTGAGTTCTCTCTGTAGTTTTGACATAGAATACTTGGGCAGCTCTTCTTCCAATCTGAATTCATGAAGAATAAAGTAATTGACTAGTCAAAATAATAGAATACACATCTTCTTTGTAGAAAAGCAGATTCATTATAGAAAATAATATAAAAATTATATATGAATTGCCCAAAAGTATACTAGTATGTTAGTCCATTAATATATGTTCAGTGATTTCAAGAATAAGTGTAAAGACTAAAAGAATATACTGAAGTATCTACCAAGAAGGATATGGTGGAATAAACAAATTTTCACATCATAGGTGGATGTGATATTTCCATAGATAATCTGCAGATACTTAAAAAATAAAGGTTTGAGTTAGCATCTGTCAGGGCAGAGGAATAGGCTTTTATACAACAAAGGCAAGCTGTGGCAGGTAGCATCATCCTGTTCTTGTGAAACTAAAATTATATTAGCTTCTCTTCCATAAGAGAATTCCATTTTTCGGGAACAAGGGGCTACTTGTAGATCAACTTTCTTGCTTACATCAACTCCCAAAGCTTAAAATTTGTAAAATATGTTTTAAAATATAAGAGAGGTAAAATGGCAGTAATTTTCACCAATCCGAAGTGTTGAAGAGGAAGACAGATATCAAGTGATATGCCATCACGTTCAGTTGGAGCATGTTCAGTTTTGAAAAAAGTAGTCTCTGATGTCAAGAGACTGAGCATAATTATGACAGCCTTCAAGGACTGGGGCAAAAGGGTGATGTCTGGTACTGAATGAAGGAGCTGTATAATAAAACTTCTTCTTTTACATGGGCTGAAGCCACAGAGGGACTAGAATTTAGGAGGAAGAGTGACTTGGAAACAGGTAAGTCCCTGCATGGATCACAGGTCCACTTCACATACCTTAGTTCTTGAACTTAGATTTTGGGGATACTGGACTGCTACTAAACTTACTGGCCTTCCAGAAGCAAACATACGGAATTTGATGAAACATAATTTCATCTCTTGCTTCACATATTTTCCACAAACAATTTGAAAATATGGTATCAGGGACACCTGGGTGGCTCAGTTGGTTAAGCAACTGCCTTCGGCTCAGGTCATGATCCCAGAGACCCGGGATCAAGTCCCACATCGGGCTTCCTGCTCAGCGGGAAGCCTGCTTCTCCCTCTCTCACTCCCCCTGCTTGTGTTCCCTCTCTCACTGTGTTTCTCTCTGTCAAATAAATAAAATCTTTAAATAAAAAAAGAAAATATGATATCAGTAACACATTCATAAATAATCAGACATGAGAAGAAAAGACAACTTGATTTTTGAGTGAAAACAAAATAGAGGATAGTGGTGGTCTCCAGAGGCTCCAGATATTGGAGTGAGCTTTTAAATAAACATGCTTTCTCTGTTTCACAGAAATAATGACAAGATTGAAAAGTTATAGAAAAATCAAGTGAGAATTCTAGAACTGAAAAAAAAGCAACAATAAAATATAGGAATATAACATCAAATGAAACTCAGCTAAAGATATAGTATGATGACTCATAATAAATAATATGGAATGAAACTCAAACAGTTGAATAATTATGAAATGTATAAGATAGTATAATATATATATACCTAATCATATGTTATATATAGTATGGCATATAGTATAGTATATATACTAGTATGACATATAGTATAATATATATAATATATAGCATGATATATATACATAATATATGTGTATATCATATATATATGTATATATATATATGATAAAAGAAGGCATAGCATATATGTATTTGGTATCCCAAAAGGACAGGTGGCAAGAAAATGGTGCATAAGCAATATTTGTTGAGATAATGAACAAAAATTGCCCCAAAGAGAAAAACAACCTCAAATCAGTTTCAAGAAATCATATAAACCAGATACAAGGTTGAAAATATCTATCTTTATCTCTCTCCTTCCATGTACTTATTTCTGTATCTCTGTGAATATGTATTTACTCTGGGTATCTATATTACCTATTTTTAGTCTCTTGAACATTTAACAGTAAAACTGTTGAAAAGTAGTGAATCCTTTTTAAAAAGTATTTTCTTATAATTTACATAGTATAAAATCCACTCTTTTAAGATATACAGTATAGTTGTTTATAGTAAATTCACAAACTTACACAACATTCGGTGCTATTTAATAACAGAACATTTTCTTAACTCCCAGTTTTTCTTCCCCTAAATTTCTGGCAACCATTGATCTCCTTTCTTTTCCTACAGATTTGCTTATTCTGGATATTTCATATAGAAACCATACAGTATTTTTTTTATGTCTGGCATTTTTCACATAACATAATATCTTCAAGATTCATTCATATTGTAGGGTATAGCAGCATTTTTTTTCAGTTCTTGAAGAATATTTCATTGTATGGATATACCACTTTTGTTTAGCCATTTATCAATCAATGGCATTTGAGCTATAGGACATTCATGTACAAGTTTTTATGTAAACACATTTTATTTTTCTTGGATATATTCCTAGGAATTAAATTGCAATGATAGTGACATTTTATGGAATTTTTATGTATTAGAAATGATAGTATACTTTTTTCTTCAAACATTTGAAAATGTAAAAATAATTCTGAGCTCATAGATAGTGCTGACGTAGGCAGCAGGCCAACTTTCACCCATGTGGTATGATTTGCCTATCCTTGCTGTGCCTCACTGAGGAGAATAACTAAACTACACTGACAGTTCCAGTAAGGCAGTAAGGATATGCCTTCTCTACTCACTTTACCACACTGTACACCTACCCAGTACTTCTTTCTTTAAGAGTGGCAGAGGTATTTCCAATTTTAGAATTGTAAAATAAGAAGATTGAGTTTTATGTTTTGCACATGGGAAACATATGGGTAATTTTAATTCTGTGTTTAATTTCATCCTAGAATCTTTAACTTTGTGAAAAAAAAAGTGCAATTCAGCTTTATTTTAGCTCCTTTTTATCGTTAAAATTCACTATGTAGAATGGAAATGTTTTTAAACTCTACAAAATGTTTATATGTATTCAAAAGAAAAGAGTTTCTTATCTGTTATAAAAATGAATTTTAAAATACATATAAAAAATAAAAACTGATAAAAGCTATTGAAATCTGCTAAAAATAAACACAGAAGAATCTGTACTACAAGAAATACAGTACTCAAGAAATAAGCATTCAAATAATGGAGGGCCACTAGTGGTACAAAATGAAATTTTGAAAACTAGAGTTCTGAGAAATGGTAATGGGAAGTCTGAAAACAGAAATAACTGGTCCTGACCACTAAATTTCAGCAATTTCGTTCAGAAGGGATTAGATTTCTGACAACATAGATATGTTTTAGAGAAATTAAAGAATATAAAGAATAAAATTGTGTGTGTGTGTGTGTGTGTGTGTGTGTTCAGTTAGGAAAGAAAAAGATGTCAACACAGAAGACCGCATTTCATGAGAGAGAAGAAATTTGAGAGTTTTAGTGAGTAGGCCAAGGAAGAGAAAAGTCATCTTCACAATAAAATATTTCCAGGTGCTGGAGCATTTCATTTCAAATTCAGATTCTTATTTGAGTTTTTAGACTTGGGGAACAAGATACCTCACTTGGTGCCTATGTAAACAATCCAAGAAAATTATCATCACCACCACTTCTTGACAGTAGGATTATTTAAAGAGAGAAAATATGAAGTAGTCCTGTAGCAGTCATAAACCTTAGCTGAGAAAAGCAAATCTGAAGCAACACATCTTATTTTATGTATGTGGTATATCTCTGTGTGTATCTGTCAGTGTTGAGATATGAATTCCAGACATAGACATAGTCAGGTCATAGACATAAAGCTGGTGACTAAAGCCAAATAGAAACTATCTTTATATCGGAAAATCAGAGATTGGACTGTTCATTGCCAGAGGATTACCAGGGGTTGTCCTCTATATTCTTCATATCCCATATCCCAATTTTTTTTTTTAAAGATTTTATTTGTTTGACAGAGAGAAACACAGCTAGAGAGGGAATACAAGCAGGGGGAGTGAGAGAGGGAGAAGCAGGCTTCCTGCTGAGCAGGGAGCCCCATGTGGGACTTGATCCCAGGTCCCCAGGATCATGACCTGAGCCGAAGGCAGTCGCCCAACCAACTGAATCACCCAGGCGCCCCACCATATCCCAATTTTTTTTCTTGCCTTTGAAACTCAAGAAGACAGAACCTTCCCCTTCATCTATGTTGAGCTTCACTGCTTTTAAAAGCTGTCACATAGATTATCTCCTTTGTCCCATAGAGTCCTAAGAAATGGACAGCTTTGGTATTATCAACTCCACTTTTGCATGAAGATCCTCAGACTTAAAGACAAAGTTCGGCTTTCTAGATTGGAGAGCCCATATACTTTCCATTAGATATAGTACTTTCTTCTGTGAGTTTATATTCCTTGCAGTGTAGCACAATAATTTGCTTGTATGAGATGTTTAATAGTTAACCATGAAAAATTATATTTGGAGAGTGCTTTGCTATTTAACAAAACTTTCACATATAAATTGGGTATAAATATCCTAGCTTAGTCAGAAAACATCTGATTTTAGAAAGTTCCATGATTCCGGAGCACCTGGATGGTTCAGTCAATAAGCATCTGCCTTTGGCTCAGGTCATGGTCCTGGGGTCCCAGGATCAAGCCCTGCATTGGGCTCCCTGCTCAGGGGGAAGCCTGCTTCTCCTTCTCCCACTCCCCCTGCTTTGTGTTCCCTCTCTAGCTGTGTTTCTCTCTGTCAAATAAATAAATAAAATCTTAAAAAAAAAAAAAAAAAAAAGAGGGACACCTGGGTTGGAGTTGGCTCAGAGGGTTAAGCCTCTGCCAGGTCATGATCTCAGGGTCTTGGGATTGAGTCCCATGTCGGGCTCTCTGCTCAACAAGAAGCCTGCTCCCCCCTCTTTCTCTGCCTGCCTCTCTGCCTATCTGTGATCTCTCTGTCAAATAAATAAAATCATTAAAAAATTTAAAAAATGAAAGAAAAAGAAAATCCCATGATTCCTTGGGAAACGTTCTCAGGCATTAATAGAGGATCCAAGATTTTTATCTCTATCCTCGTTTCAGCTGTGTCAAGCTTTTTACCACTGCATGTGACCTAACATGTGTTCCTTTTATCTTTTTAATTATTTTATTAAATCTGAACTTATTTGTAAGAATAATTAACATAGAGTGTTATGTTAGTTCAGGTGTACAATATAGTGATTCAAGAATTCCATATATTACTCAGTGTTGATCAAGGTAAATGGACTATTAATGCCCTTCACCTACTTCAGCCATTCTCTCACCCACCTCCCCTGTGGTAGCCATCAATTTTTGTCTCTGTAGGTAAGAGTCTGGTTTTTAATTTGCCCCTCTTTTTTTCCCTTTGTTTTATTTCTTAAATTTCACATATGAGTGAAATCATATGGTATTCATCTTTCTCTCACTGACTTAATTTGCTTAGTTTATACTTTCTAGACCAACACTTCATGTTGTTACAAATGACAAAATTTCAGTCTTTTTGTGATTGAATACTATTCCGTTGTGTATATATATATATATATATATATATATATATATATATATATTTTTTTTTTTTTTTTTTTTTTTTAATTTAGGGGCACCTGGGTGGATCAGTCATTAAGTGTCTGCTTTCGGCTCAGGTCATGATCCCAGAGTCCCAGGATCGAGCCCTGCTTGGCAGGAAGCCTGCTTCTCCCTCTCTCACTTCCCCTGCTTGTGTTCCCTCACTTGCTGTGTTTCTTTCTGCCAAATAAATAAATATTTTTTAAAATATTTTATTTAATTTTTTCAGTGTTCCAAGATTAATTGTTTATGCCCCACACCCAGTGCTGCATGCAATACCTGCCCTCAGTACCCACCACCAGGCTCCATTCTATATGTTTACCGCATCTTTACCTATTCATTTACCGGTAGACAGTTGCTTCCATGATTTGGCTATTGTAGATAATGTTGCTATAAACATAGGGGTGCATGTATCCCCCTGACTTAGTGTTTTTGTATTCTTTGGGTAAATATCCAGTAGTGTGATTACCAGATTATATGATAGTTCTATTTTTAACTTTTTGAGGAACTTCCATACTGCTTTCCACAGTATCTGTACCAGTTTGCCTTCCCAACAACAGTGCACAGGGTTCCTTTTTCTCCACATCCTTGCCAGCATGTGTTTTTTGTGTTCTTGATTTCAGCCATTCTGACATGTGTGAGGTAATATCTCATTGTAATTCTAGTTTGCATTTCCCAGATGATGAGTGATGGTGAGCATCTTTTCATGTGTTGTTGATTATCTGTGTGTCTTCTTTGGAGAAATGTCTGCACATTTTTTAACTGGGTTATTATTTGTGAGGTATTGTTGTATAAGTTCATTATATATTCAGGATGCTAACCCTTTATTGGATATGTCATTTACAAATATCTTCTATTCAGTAGCTTGTCTTTTTCCCATTGCATATTCTTGCTCCTTTGTCAAAGATTGACTATATAATCATGGATTTATTTCTGGGTTTTCCATTCTATTCCATCGGTCTATGTGTCTATTTTGGTGCCAGTATCAGACTATTTGATTACTATAGCTTTGTGATATAACTTGAAATCTGGAACTGTGATACCTCTAACTTTGTGGGGTCTCCCCCCGTCTTTTCAAGATTTCTTTGGCTATACAGAATCTTTTGTGATTCCATACAGATTTTAGGATTGTTTGTTCTAGTTCTGTGAAAAATGCTTTGGTATTTTGATAGGGATTGCATTAAATTTGAAGTTTGCTTTGGGTAGTGTGAGTATTTTAACAATATTTGTTCTCTCAATCCATGAACATGGAATATATTTCCATTTATTTTTGTCATCTAAATCCTTTCATCATCATCATATAGTTTTCAAAGTACAAGTCTTTCACCTTGGTTAAATTTATTCGTAGGCATTTTATCATTTTTCGTGTAATTGTAAGTGGCATTGTTTCCTTAATTTCTCTTTCTGATGCTTCATTATCAGTGTTTATAAATACACTAATTGATTTCTGTCGATTTTTTATCTTGTAACCTTACTAAATTCATTTATCATTTCTAGTATATATTAATGTTTTATAAATATATGGCTCTTTATTTATAAAATGCTTTTACATGGCATTTTATCACTGTCATAACAACTCTTTGAGAAAGGTAAGGCAGCTTTACAAAGGAGAATCAACTTATGATTTTGTAAGAGAATCCATGATTCAAATTCTTTATTTTCCCCTTTTCCTCTAATTCCTTTGAAAATTTCTTTTTTTTTTTTTTAAAGATTTTATTTTATTTATTTGATAGAGAGAAACACAGCTAGAAAGGGAACACAAGCAGAGGGACTGAGAGAGGGAGAAGCAGGCTTCCCGCCAAGCAGGAAGCCCAATGTGGGGCTCGATCCTGGGTCTCCAGGATCATGACCTGAGCCGAAGGCAGTTGCTCAACCAACTGAGCCACCCAGGCGCCCCCCTTTGAAAATTTCTTACTGAATATTTTACTGCATGGCAAGAAAATTTTGTGAATGCAAAAAACAAATTTGTAAATAAAAATTGAAGATTACAACAAACTGAAAAAATGTGGGGAAAAAACAAAGAAAACAAAACCATCATCTTACAATACAGTGAGGTTCATGCTATGAGAGAAAAGCCCACACTGTGCTATGAGACACCAAACCAGAGTCCACAAAAGTAGAGGATTCATGGGAAATCCTCTTAGGTGGATGACATTTGAACTGAAGGTTAAACGTTGGTAATAGTAATATCACATAGAAGAAAAATTTATATGTGACCCAGAGAAATGAAAGTTCAGGATGTATTTTGAAACTAAAATAATGTCTTGGGGTTCATATTAACAAATGTGTTGTGGATGAAATAGGAGGCAGTCAGAAAGTTAAGCAATAGAAAATGCAGGGTTTATTTGCTAATCTGAATAGTATAAAATATTCATTAAATTTGTGCTAAGGCATTAAAGGATTTTAAACAGATTATACCATGATGAAGTTTACAGTTCAGAACAATCATTGAGGGTAGACGTTTTATCAGAAGAGATAGGAGGCAAGGAGGCAAAATAATATGTAATCGTAGTAATTAAGACCAGAAATTGTGATACTTTACGTGTTGGCAGTTAGAAAATGAGGAACCAGGAAGGGAAGTAGTAGGGGATTTTTGGTGGAGGATATGATAACATAATATGACAAAAATAGTTACAGAGACATTTAGATCAGAATTTCTAATAATATGCACAGAGAAATGGAATTTGAATATAAAATCTTGAGCATGGAGCATATGGGTGGCTCAGTCAGTTAAGTATCGGCCTTGGGCTGAAGTCATGATCTCAGGGTCCTGGAATCCAGCCTGGCATTGAGCTCCCTGCTCAGTGGAGAGTATGTTTCTCCCTCTCCCTCTGCCCCTCCCCTGCTGCTTGTGTGCACGCTCTCTCTCCATATCTTCCTCTCTTTCTCTCTCTCTCTCTCTCTCTCTCTCTCTTTCTTTCTCATATAACTAAATAAAATCTTTAAAAAATTTAAATTTGGGGCATATCAAAATTCTAGGGTAGAATTTTTAAATTGAAACTTACTGGTATACATGAGACAGTTAAGCAAAGGAGAATAAATAATTCATACAAATACCATATTTAACATAACAGAAGGCTGAATAAAAAGCCTTGAAAGTATTGACCTGTAAGGGTAAACATCAGAGACATCTATATAGGATATTGAGAAGAAATGATGAGTAATTAGTGTCCCAGAATCCAACATGGTGATGATCAACACTGCCAGGTGGTCAAACAAAATAAAAAGAGTAGTGTTCCTGACTTTAAGGCTTTGAAGCCTATTGATCTAGTCATTTGCAGTCATATAGCCTTACTACTTGGGGAAGCTCCCTCTCAGAGGGAGCTTATGTAAAAAGCAAGGGAATACAGCAGTTACAACATAATGTTTAAAAGGAATTAGTTTAAAAAATGTAAAGTATCAAGAACAGTCAAAACTTTAGAACTGGAACTGAGATGAGGAGAAGAGTGATAAATTGAAGGTGTATTATTAGATAGTAACAAATTTGAAACTTGAACCAAACTCTAAAAATTTTATATTCACTAAACCACAGCTAATTTTTTATATGTTTTGAAAACTTACTGGATTTTTTAAAAAAATATTTTATTTATTTGGCAGAAACACAGAGAGAGAACACAAGCCGGGGGAGTGAGAGAGGGAGAAGCAGGCTTCCCACCCAGCAGAGAGCCTGATGCTGGGTTGATGCAGGACTTGATCTCAGGAACCCTGGATCATGACCTGAGCCAAAGGCTGATGCTTAATGACTGAGCCACCCAGGCACCCCCAACATTACTGGATTTTTATGAATGTGTAGAGAGACAAATATAACAAAAGTTTTGACACAAATTAAGAACACAGTTTTGGCAGATACTGTGAAGGTGGTAGAGACATTCTGGACTTCTCACTGAATTCATTTCCTGTGTCTGCTCAATCACCTGCAAGTTAAATCTTGGGGCTGTCCTTTACTCTTGTTTCTAACTGTTCATTTCAAGATAATGAAGTGAAGACACTTCTGTCCCTTTCTTTGTTCCCAACTGTCATTTCTGATTACTTCAAATTTCAAGGTAATAAAGACATTTACATCCTTTTATCTTTCAAACATGTTTAAAAAAAAAAAAGGAATAGAAATGCAATTTTATTCCTGGAAAATTAAGACATTTGTAATATCAAATCATAAGCACGTGTGAGTGAAGAGCAGATGGAGAGTTGTGACTTAGAAGAACCGTGAAAGTTCAAAATTAAGGACCTATAGAAGCAGATGTCAATGAGAAGCAATTGGATTTCCCTGGAAAAAACTGAGGAAAGGCTTAGATAGATAGAGACTATGGATACTGAAAACAAATGCTTTTTCAAGAGTGTTTTTAAACATTTTTTACATTCCATGGGCTAGCTGAATTCATTCAGTCAGATGGTCCCCAAATATAAAGGAGATACAGGAATTAAGCCAAAATGTGAGTGGCCTTTAAAAGAAAAAATGAAATATATCCTTTTTTTAGTTTTATTGTGATAAAATTGATATATGCAATTTCACATATTTAATATATGTTTAGACATAGGCATATACACATGATACCAACACCAAACCAAGGTAATAAACATTTATTAACAACGTAATTTTCTTTTAATTCTTTTTTTTTCTTTTCTGGTAAGAACCCTTAACATGAGATCTGTCCTCTTTATGTACTTCAAAGTGTACAATACTATAACTGTAGATACTACATTGTACATGACATTTCTAGAACTTATTAACTTGCATAACTGAAACTTTTACCGCCTTGAAAAACAGTTCTACCTTTCCAGCTCTTCCCCAGCCCCTGGAAACTATTATTCCATTTTCTACTTCTATGAGTTTAACTGTTTTAGATACCTCATAAAAGGAAATCATGTAGTATTTGTTTTTTGATCAGCCTATTTAACTTAGCATAATATTTTCTAGATCCATCCATGTTATCTTAAATTACAGGATTTCCTTTATAAAGTTGATAAGATTCCACTTGATAAGATTCCACTATGTGTATGTACATATAACACTTCATTCATCTACAGAAGGATACTTGAGTTGTTTCCTTATCTAGCTATTATTAATAATGCTGCATTTGCCACAGGGGTGCAAATATCTCTTTGATATCCTGATTTCAAGTCTTATAGATATATACCCAGAAGTAGGATTACTGGGCCATACAGTAGTTCTAGTTTTAATTATTTGAGGACTCTCTATACTGTTTTCCGTAGTGGCTGCACATTCTACATTCTCACAATATATAAGGTTTCTAATTTCTCCATATGCTCACCAACACTTGTTATCTCCCTTCCCTTTGTTTATTTTAAACCTATTTTAAACCTTTAAGCCTAACATATGTGAGGTGGTCTCTCATTATAGTTTTGGTCTGAGTTTTCCTCATGAATAGTGATGTTGACCTTTTCATATACTTGTTAGCTATTTGTGTGACTTCTTTGGAGAAATGTTGATTCTAATTCTTTTCTATCTACTGTCTATCTATCATCTCTCTCTCTCTGTCTCTCTCCCTCTCTCTCGGTATGTAGGAAATACATGTGGTTTGCAAATATTTTTTTTCTTAATGGATAGGATGTTCTATCACTCTGTTATTCCCTTTGCTGTGCAGAGCATTTTAGTTTGATATAGTCTTCTCTACTTTTGGTTTTGTTCCCTGTGCTTTTGGGATCAAGTTCAGGAAATCACTGTCAAAACCAATGTCAAGAAGTTTTCCCTCGGCTTTTTCTTTGAGAATTTTTACAGTTTCAGGTCTTACATTTAAATCTTTGATACATTTTGAGTTGATTTTTGTGTGTGGTGTAACTATATATTGGCTAATTAAACATAATTTAAAAAGGGGGGGATTTAGTTACATTCTTATGTATATGGATATATAGTTTTCCCAGCACCATTTGTTGAAGAGACTGTTCTTTTCCCGTAGTGTATTCTTGGCATCCTGTCAAAGATCAGTTGACCATATATACATGGACTTATTTCTGAGCTTTCTATTCTTTCCCAACAGTTTATATGTTTATCTTTATGCCTTTATTTTAATGTTTTATTGCTATGACTTTGTGATATCTTTTGAAATCAATAAACATGATCCCTCCAGATTTGTTCTTTTTCAAGATTGCTTTAGCTAATTGGGGTCTTTTATGGTTCCAATTGTATTTGGGATTTTTTTTTCCCCATAGGGCCCTTGGAATTTTGATAAGGATTGCTTTGAATCTATAGATCAGATCACTTTGGGTGTTATGGACACTTTTTCCAACCCATGAACATGGATGTCTTTCCATATATTTGTGTGTGCCTTATTTTTTTTTTTTTTATCAATGTTTTATATTTTTTAGTGTCTAAGTCTTTTAAGTCCTTGGTGAAGTTATTATAAATAGAAGATTTTCTTGATTTCCTTTCTGGATTGTTTCCTATTAGTATATAGAAACACAATTAATTTTTGTATTTTGATTTTATATCCTGAGGTTATGCTGAATGTGTTTATCCTAACAATTTTGTTGGTTGTTTTTCTTGTTTGTGACATCTTTAGGGTTTTATATATAAGATCATGTCATCTGCAATTTGAGTGAATATACAAAGGAGCTGAAACAGGGATATTAGGTAGTCTGACAAACCTAGAGCTTTCTTCTTTCCATGTCTACAGTGTCCAACCCAACCATTAGATAACCCTTAGGGGGGGGGGGGACTGGAAAAGTTCACCAAAAAAGAGCCTATAGATTTCGGTAGTAGAAGGATTCCCAACATGAAAGAGAAGGCCCAAGATAAAAAGAGATAAGAGGAGCTGAGAACTTTTCTAGGGATATTCACTGATACCTTATTATTCCTTAAGATACAGACAAAAATAATAACAAATATTAACAGCATTAATAAAAACTCTTCTTAGGGCACATTTAAAAGTTTGTTGGTTATAAGCTTGGTGGTTGGGATTTAGAATGCTTTATAGGCAAATTTCTTTTATACCTGTTTTTTTTGAGAGATTTGATCATGACAGGGTATTGAACTTTGTCAGATGTTTTTCTACATCTATTGAGATGAGCATTTGATTTTTTATTTTTCAGTCTATTAATATGAAGTATCAATTAACTAATTTGTATGTGTCAAATCATCCTTGCATCCGAGGGAAAAATTCCACTTGATCATAATTTATGATTCTTTTAACATGCTGTTGAATTCAGTTTTGTTGTGCATTTTTACTTCTGCATTCATCAGAGATGTGATCTATAGGGTTTTTTGTTTGTTTTTTACTTTCTTGTAGTGTCTTTGTCTGGCTTTAGTATCAAGAGTAGTAGTCTCATAAAATGAGTTTGGAAGTGTTCCCTTTTCTCTATTTTTGCAAGAGTTTGAGAAGAATTGATATTAATTGTTCTTAAAGTGTTTGAGATAATTCACCATTGATGTTATCTGATCTTGGACTTTTCTTTATTTTGAGATTTTTGACTACTGTTTCAGTCTCTTTACTTATTATTGGTCGGTTCAGATTCTGTTCCTTCACTATTCAGTCTTGGTAGATTGTGGATAGATTGGTAGATTGTGGATACAGGAAAGTATCCATTTATCTTAGACTCTCTAATTTGTTGATGTATGATTGTTCCTAGCGGTCTCTTATGATCTTTTTTATTTCTATAGAAGTCTCTTGTGATTTTTTTTAAATTTTCTGTGTATTAGACATGATGCTAAGTGAAATAACCGGTCGCAGAAGGACAAATACTTCCTGATTCCACTTATGCAAAGTAACTAAATTGAGGAAACTCATATAATCAGAGATCAGACTAATGATTGTACAGGGTTGGGTATAGGGAGAAATGGTGAAGTTGCTGTTCAGTGGGTATGAAGTTCCAGTTATGCAAGATGAGTAAGTTCGTCTTCTGTACAGCATCGTGCCTATAGTTAACAATGTTCCTGCCCTTAAAATTTTGTTAAGGAGAGTAGACCTCATTTTAAGTATTCTTACTGCACATATACAGTGCTTTGTAGACTTTGCATTGTTGGAATAGGATGATTTGTCATTGTCTCTGAATTAGAAATGACAACATAGAACAAATTCATAAAGATAGAGGGAAAATATCTTATAACCAAAAAACACTGTGCCAAATAAAATTACAAATATATATAAAAATTGCAATAAAACATGCACTTTCATCATTTTAATTGGGATGAAATTTGAGACGCTTTCTTTTCAAATTACACTATGTTAGAGATAACTTCCCAGAAGTTTTTAGACCCCATCATTTTTTTCTCCCATCACATAAAGTATATTTGAATTGAATTAAGAAAAGTTTAGTCAACTATGTTTATTTTTTATTTATTTATTTTTTAAGATTTTATTTATTTATTTGACAGAGAGAGATCACAAGTAGGCAGAGAGGCAGGCAGAGAGAGAGGAGGAAGCAGGCTCCCTGCTGAGCAGAGAACCCCAGGTGGGCCTCCATCCCAGGATCCTGAGACTATGACTTGAGTTGAAGGCAGAGGCTTTAACCCACTGAGCCACCCAGGTGCCCTATTTTTTTAAATTATCTATAAATGTTGACAATTTTTTATCAACATCAATTTATATTTCTTTATAAAGGACAAAAATAGCAATGAGCCAAGACATGGCAGTTGAGAGTCTTGGTTAAAGCATAAGATCTAGGGGTGCCTGGGTGGCTTAGTCATTAAGTGTCTGCCTTTGGCTCAGGTCATTATCCTGGGGTCCTAGGATTGAGTCCCACATAGGGTTCCCTGCTTGGCAGGAAACCTGATTCTCCCTCTCTCACTCCCCCTGTTTGTATTCCCTCTGTTGCTGTGGTTTCTGTCTGTCAAATAAATAAATAAAATCTTAAAAAAAAAAGTAAGATCTACATTTTTTTCATGTTATAAAATATGACATTTAGATTTATCATTATTAGTTAATTTTTGAGATAAATATTTTGGCACATCCCTCTAATGTTCAGTGGACCTAAAAAGGCATAGTAAGAGCAAAAGCTTCTGATTGACCCATAGAACCATGGATACGTATCCCATATAACGTTTCTTCTTCTAAACGTATTTACTTTTACATTATGCAGTTACCAAACCAGGTCTATACAGATTTATAAGTGGGTACTTAAAAAAATTAACTGAAAAAGTATTCAGCAGTGATGATACAGTTAGGTTTGTTAACTATGGACGGAAATTTTAAGATAGCAGAGTGAAGTATTTTTTTTTTTTTTAAGATTTTATTTATTTGACAGAGAGAAACACAGCCAGAGAGGGAACACAAGCAGGGGGAGTGAGAGGGAGAAGCAGGCTTCCCGCGGAGCAGGGAGCCTGATGTGGGACTCGATTCTGGGTCTCCGGTATCAAAGTCAAACAATATGGGTTCAAAGATATATGACAGAATATATGCCTTAGTTATACATTTGAGATAGAGACAGTATTATAAGAATATGAGACTTAGTATTACAAGAATATTAAGTAATACAAAAATTAGACACTGAACCAGTCCCGGTAATGGTGAGTAGAAGTTGAATGAGAAAGACTCTGATCTTTCAGTATTTAATTATCTTGGAATATAGTGTAGTCCCAAGGGAATCTTAGTCTCTGGAATGGTCTTATTATTGTTATTTACTTACTTACTTATTTACATTTATTTTTTTTCTCTTTCTTCTCTGTGCAATCAAATCTAAATATGCAACTAGTCCTGCCAATTACATCTCTCGACAACCTCTAATAGCTCTCCTTCCTCCCCTCACCATTTTCTCTGTGATTGTTGAGTACAGAAAGAAAATAAAACTTAAAATAATTAAAATTCTCTGCACTGAAGCTCAGTGGATTTTTCTAAAATGCAAATCCTTAATGTTACTGCCTTTCCAAAAATGTTTAAATGTCTTCTTACTGCCTGTGAAATACCTAGAGATTTCATTCAAGGATCTTCATTATCTTGAAACTTTCTAGTGTCATTTCTTCCTATAGTCCATATTCATCCACAGCTTTAACACTATCAAACTCTTTGAAGTTTCACAATACGGTACAGTCCCCAAGTCTTAATGATTTAGAGTATATGTCTTTTCTACTCTTTAGCCTTCCTAGTGATATTCAAAACTTGGTTTATTGCCTTTCTTGAAACTGCTAGGTGGAGTTAGAGTCAACCTTTATCTCATTTTATTTTACCTATTTACTTTTTTATCTCTCCTACTTCATAAGCTCCTAGACATGATCTTGTCTTGTCTAATTTTTATCTATAATGCAATACCTGTCACATAATAGACTAATAACTCTTTAATGAATTCATAACTGAATAAATGGTCTTCATAGAATTTTGTCACAAAAATATCTGAGGAATAATTATTGTAATTTTTTAAATGAGGAAAGAAAATCAATTAACTTCCAAATACTCATTTATAGAGGTAATGACACATAAGATAGTGCATACAAAACTAGCCAAAAAATTAATCCATGAATTTCACTAAATGTTTCTAAGACCAAACTCCCCAGTTGGAAAACGATTCAGGAGAAAAATTCTACTAATCCATTTGGCGTGCTCAGTAATGGCAATTGCTTCAGGGTTGTATCTGGTGAAATCGCCTGTTCAATGTCAAATGTGAAAGCTTTAGAGGAAATAATTGTACATTGGGTAGCAAAGCTATTGGTGTGGGCATGACAGCCCTTTCTTTGTCTTCTTTTCAGCAGTTACATTAAAATCAGTCACCTACATGTTAGGGTAGTAGCTTTGAAAAAAGAGTTAGGTTAAGACTTAATCTAGATAAAGTGCAGGCAATACTGAACTGTCAGTAGAAACACTGATAGAATGTACCCTGAAATAAAACCACCTTTTCTCTACAAAAGCATAGTAAGTTTCAACAGTTTTGAAGATGCAAAATTATTTTAAACTCCTCAGCCCATTTGCTTATGTATAGAAACATATATACCTATGAAATCCAGCATGTTAGTGCTGCACTATTTCAAGACAATCTTATGTACTTATTTTTGACTAACAACTCCTATGTCAATTACTTCATTTTACTGTCCTAAAATTATATAACAAAATTATATTGTACTTTTGGCTAATGTGATCTTATTAATTCCTTATGAACTATTAGTTTTGGTTGAGTAGTTTGTCTTATTTTAAATAAAGGAAGAAATCACCTTGAAAATTTCTATTTTACTAATCAGTAGAATTATATATCACAATGAAAATCTCAGACTCTGTTGTCCACTTTTTAACATTTCAGTTGAATAAAATAATCTGCTCTAGTTATCAAGCAGTGGGTATACTTAATGCATATAATTAAATAGTACTTAGTCAAAGGACTATTCAAGGATATCTCAAGTATTAAAATCCTCCTACTTTTCTCCTCTTTTTTTTCCTATAACTATTATAATTTAGAAGATATATATTAGTAATTACCCAATAACAGAGGCTATAGTATGATCTTTAAAATTATTAAACATATCATTATACAGTTGTTCTCTATATAATGTCATTGTAGCTATCCAGTTAAAAAAATTTCACTGATGACCTGTAATTACAGCTGATGAGCTGTAATAATCCTTTTATTGTAGAAGGTAAAAATATTAAGACATGTTTTCTTTTATTTCTGTTTTCCCTTCTCTTATTATTTTTTTCTTCTCTTTCCCTCCCTCCTTATTTTATTCCTTCCTTCCTTCCTCTTCTCCTTTGCATGTTTTTTTTTTTTTTAATTCCCTTCATTTATACTTGGAAACATGTTTTTCTTTACAAGGTTATTCTGTTTTCTTTTTTAAAATAAAAGTGTTCTGGGGTTCTTGAATAGAACTAATTATTGAATGATTAATTATGTGATCATATAAGGAAAATATTTATTTAGATGTGGTATCCAGGAGTTGGCACTCTGATGCTTGAAAGAAATACCTAGATTTAAACCCTATTCCCCATGAGCTTATATACTTTAAAGAAGTTAAGACATACAAATGAATAGATGCATCTTAGAGCAATCTATGATGGATACCAGCTGAGTGGCACAAAGTGCATTTAATATTAAGAGCTCTCTTCAGGCAATGAGTCTGATCAGAATATTGCAAAATAAATGGAAGTACTCTAAATGATATCAGATGATAATAATTTATTTTTATATGATAATAAAGGTAATTTTGGAGGTGAAGAGAAGCCCATAATAGTCCCACTTATTTAGCAGTGATATTTAAAAGCCAGAGAGTGCAACAGGTCATGTCATTAACACACTAAAGAGTTTTTTTGTGTGAATATGTTGTCATCTAAAGATAAACTTCTTAAATTGTTTATTGGATTTTACACACAAATTTCATTGTTGATAACTTTTGTCATTTTTCAGTGTGTTTAATAAGTGAATAGATTAAGAACATGGTGGCATTGCGCATAGCTTTTAAAATAAAAGGATTTCTCTGCCTCTGTGATTAGCAGGGAGTCTACTTGAGATTTTCTCTCTACCTGTCCCTTTGCCCTTCCCCTGGCTTGTGTGCTCCATTTTTCTCTCTAAGATAAAGAAATGGGTCTCTAAAAGGATAAATAAAATGAAGTAAAAAGACTTCTCTCTAGAATAAATTAAGATAGAAACTTAATCATATTTCTGGATACCAGTGAAGATAGATTAAAGGTAAGTACTCAGATAAAAAAAATTAGCAAACAATTTCATTTCATATTTGAAGATCGGTATTGTACTTGTTATCTATTGGTAATAACAATATTTCCACTCATTAGTGGTTTAAGAAAAACAACAACATACATTTATTATGTTGTGGTTCCTGTGGGTCTGAAGCCCAAGTACAGCTCAGCTGGGTCCTCTGTTAAGGGTCTCACTGGTTCAAAGCGTTTGACCAGGGTCATTGGAAGCTCATTTCAAGAAGGATCTCCTTCTAAGCTCCTTTAGGTTGTTAGCAGCATTCAGTTCCTTGCAGGCTGCTGAATTTAAGGAATCAGTTCTTTGCTGGCTGTTGGCAGAAGACCACCTTTAGCTTCTTGTTCATGACCTTCTCTATTTTGTGTCTTACAACATGGCAGCTTGCTTCTTCAAAGCCAGCCAAAAAGAGAACCATTTAACAAGATGAATGTTACAACCTTATGTAACATATTAATGTACACGTAATTACATATATCTTTTCATAGTTGGATTATTCTATTGATTAGAAGCCAAAGATAGGTACTGTTCTCAGTCAAGATGAAAGGATTATATAAAGCCATGAACACCAGAAGGAAGGGATCATAAAAACCACTGAAGTGTGTACCCAATACAGATAATATAAATCAGTTATTAAAAAACAAAAAAATAAAAACAAGACATTTGAGTTTAAATTTCAGTTAGTAAGGATATGTAAATTGATTAGAAAGTGTAACACCTGGTTTGAATATAGTTTTTTAAAATATTCCACTTTTAGGGGCACTTGGGTGGTTCACTTATTTAAGCATCTGCCTTCAGCTCAACTCATGATCCTAGGGTGTGGGGATTGAGCCCCACATCGGGCTCCTTGCTTAGCGGAAGCCTGCTTCTTCCTCTCCCTCTGCCTTTTCTTCCCCCTGCTTGTGCTTTTTCTCTCTCTGTAAAATAAATAAAATAAATAAAATCTTTAAAAAATAAAAATACTGCACTTTTACATTTATAACATTATTAATCTCAAATATTAATTTTTCACTAAAGTAACACTGCTTTGTATTTCTAGCTACATTTTCTTTTTGTCCTGTATTATACTTGGCAATAGACGAGAACTAAATATAGGGGGAAAAAAGAATATCCCCCCTCCCCCCAACTCATGCTCTCTCTATCCCAAATAAATAAATAAAATATTTTTAAAAAATGAAAAGAAGGTGCGCCTGGGTGGCTCAGTTGGTTAAGCCACTGCCTTCGGCTCAGGTCATGATCCCGGAGACCCGGGATCGAGTCCCACATCGGGCTCCCTGCTCTGTGGGAAGCCTGCTTCTCCCTCTCTCACTCCCCCTGCATGTGTTCCCTCTCTGGCTGTGTTTCTCTCTGTCAAATAAATAAAATCTTAAAAAAAAAAAAATGAAAAGAAAATGGACATCAAAGATTTAAGATGATTAGAAGAGATCTTGAAAATAGTAACTATAGTTTTTGTTTTGTTGCTTCGTTTTACTTTTTAGACTAATATTTCCTGTTAACAAGTGATACTAATGAAAAAGCAAAATAAATTTTACTTGACTGATGCAGTATGAATTTTTTCTTTAGATCAGAGTTATTTTCACTAAGGATTTCCAACTTTTTTCAGGAAAGTTTGGAGAATTATGACTATGTAATGTATTTTTTTCTTTCCTCTTTTTTTTTATTGTTACTTAAATTGTTTTTTTCCAGTGTTCCAAGATTCATTCCCCATTCCCCACACCCAGTGCTCTATGCAATAGGTGCCCTCAGTACACACCACCAGGCTCTCTCATCCCCCCCACCCCCCACCCTCCAAGTCCCTCAGTTTGTTTCTGTGTCCAAAGTCTCTGTTGTTCCATTTCTTTCCCTGGATTACCCTACTTCCCATTTACTTTCCTTCTCCCACTATCCTCTACATTACCCCTTATGCACCACAAGTAAGTGAAGCCATGTGATATTTGACTTTTTCTACTTGGCTTATTTCACTCAGCATAATCTTTTCCAATCTAGTCCATGTTGCTACAAAAGTTGGATATTCATCCTTTCTGATGGAGGCATAGTATTCCATTGTATATATGTACCACATCTTCTTTATCCATTTGTCTGTTGATGGGCACCTTGGCTCTTTCTACAGTTAGCAATTGTGGCCATTGCTGCGATGAACATTGGGGTACATATGGCCCTTCCTTTGACTACATCTGTATCTTTGGGGTAAATGCCCAGTAGTGTGATTGCAGGGTCATAAGGTAGCTCTATTGTAAGTAATTTTTAAAAAAGATTTTATTTATTTATTTGACAGAGAGAGATCACAAGTAGGCAGAGAGGCAGGCAGAGAGAAAGGAGAAAGCAGGCTCCCCGCTGAACAGAGAGCTTGATGTGGGCCTCAATCCCAGGACCCTGAGATCATGACCTGAGCCAAAGGCAGAGGCTTTAACCCACTGAGCCACCCAGGCACCCTCACTATGCAATTTAAAGGAAATGTATAGTGGTACTCCAATTTTCTCCCGTTAAGGAATCGTTTTTTTGTGATATCCTGAAGAAATGGCCATTCAGAATTTTCATAAACATTTTTTTTTATTTGAAACTCATGATTTTTCCTGGGAGATTTCTACTTGAGAAACTACTAATGATTAATTAGCATTCCTTTACATTTTCTCATTTTCATGTATAACTTCCTTAGAGTTTTTATTGTCATATAACACTATTTCTAGACTCCTGTTTAATTTGACTACTATCCTCTGAATTCTATCTACTTTCACAATACCATGTAAACTTGTAAGTAAACACCACATTCATTCTGCATGAAATTTGGATAACAAAAGTCAGTTGAAACTATCACTTTTGTTTTATTAATGTAGCCTAATTTTATATAGGGTCTAAGCAGTGATGCTATATTCCATTTTAGATTGCATTTTCCATCAATCAGGAAGGTACCTTTTATTTTTTTCACATAAAGTGACCAAACCAGATACTTCCATTTTATGTAATCAGTATATTAATACTTCAAAGCCAAATTATTTATTTATCTTTGCTAGATCTCAGGCTACTTGTTCAGTATTCTGTCTTGCTTAAATTATTTCCACTCTGCTATTGTCCAGGAATTTAGTTTCCCCAAGGAGAAAAAACACTAGTAACTGTGTTCTTCTTTAATGCCAAGTGTATTAAAGACAGCTACTAAATATCTACTGACTGAATGAAAAAGGAAACACATGACATTGAAGATTCGTTTCTATTCAGTGACATATGAGAGGAAATTTACAGAGTAGATAAGCAGAAAATTAATTCCAATGACATTGTGTGCTACTGGATCCTTAAACCCTGAGCTAACTTACCTTTGTACCTTGATTTTTGTAAGGTGATTGTTTATTATAATTTATGTCAGTTGGCAATGAGTTTTGTGTATTTCCAGCTAAAGGTATCCCTACATTATAGTAGTGGGATATATCCAGTCTAACCAATAATGCTACTTATAGATTATTTTTAGGCTTTTATGAAGAAAGCAAAAACAAAAATTAAAAATTGTTATAAGTGACTGAAGAAACCAACACTGTATATTATGAATTGTATACAATATACCATGGACGTTATACTAGTTTTCTTTTTTTTTTTTTAAGATTTTATTTATTTGACAGAGAAAATACAGCCAGAAAGGGAACACAAGCAAGGGGAGTGAGAGAGGGAGAAGCAGGCCTCCCACCAAGCAGGGAGCCCGATGTGGGACTCAATCCCGGGTCTCTGGGATCATGACGCAGTCGCTTAACCAACTGAGCCACCCAGGTGCTCTTTTAAGAACTTTAAAACAGTAGTCATCTCTAGTTTTTCTTAAGAGAAAGAGAGAGAGCATGAGCAGGGGGAGGGGCAGAAGGGGAGGGAGAAGCAGGCTTCCCACTGAGCAGGGAGCCTGACCTGGGGCTTGATCCCAGGGGCTCCATCCCAGGACCCTGAGAGTGTGACCTGAGCCAAAGGCAGATGCTTAACTGACAGAGCTACCCAGGCACCCCAAATTATATTAGTTTTCTCTTTCTTTGTAATAAACTGTCACAATTGTTAACAACTTAAAACAGCACAAATTTACTTCCTCAAGAACAATCTCTTTGTATCCATTCAGAATAATATTTCTCTCTTTCTTTTTTAATTTAATTTAATTTTACTTTTTCAGTGTTCTAAGATTCATTGTGTACACCACACCCAGTGCTCCATACAATACGTGCCCTCCTTAATACCCACCACCAGGCTCATCCATCCTCCCACCCCCTACTCCAAAACTCTCAGTGTGTTTCTGAGTCCACAGTCTCTCATGGTTCATATCCCTCCTCCCCCCGATTTACCCCAATTCACTTTTCCTTTCCTTCTCCTAATGTTCTCTTTGTTATTCCTTATGCTCCACAAGTAAGTCAAACCATATGATACTTTCTCTTCTTGGCTTATTTCACTCAGCCTAATCTCCTCCAGTCCTGTCCATGTTGCTACAAAAGTTGGGTATTCATCCTTTCTGATGGAGAAGTAATATTTCATTGTATATATATACCATATCTTCTTTATCCATTCATCTGTTGAAGGGCACCTCAGTTCTTTCCATAGTTTGGCAATTATGGATTTGCTGCAATGAACATTGGGGTACATATGGCCCTTCTTTTCACTACATCTGTATCTTTGGGGTAAATAGTCAGTAGTGCAATTGCAAGATATCTCTTTAACTCAAAGTCAAATGATTAGAAACCTTAATTATATCTTCAAAACTTTTTTCCATTTTGCCATATATAAGCTAATAATATGGAATCCTGTCATAGTGATAGGTTTTATTTGCTCTTGTTGGAAGGAGATTATACAAGGCATGTACACTTGAGGTGGAAATTTTCAGAGCCATTTTAAAATTCCACCTATGACAAGAGTTATTTTGAGTATACTTTTATTACCTGTTCACAAAAGCATTAAGAATGATTTGATAGGGGCACCTGGGTGGCTCAGTAGTTAAGCATCTGCCTTTAGCTCAGGTCATGATCCTGGGATCGAGCTCCACATCAGGCTCCCTGCTCAGTGGGTAACCTGCTTCTCCTTCTCTCACTCCCCCTGCTTGTGTTCCCTCTATAGCTGTGTATCTCTCTGTCAAATAAATAAAATCTAAATAAATAAATAAATAAATAAATAAATAAATAAATAACTTTAAAAAAATGAGTTGATTATAATTAAATTCCTGAGGAATTTGCTACTTAATAGATGCCTGGTAAAGTAGCCAGTTGGTTATCAAAAGAATACTTCCCTTTATTTATTAGTGAAGCAATATGAAATACCTTGAGTATTCTATGTTGCCTTATTCACATTCTACTAATTGCGTTCTTACTGCATGTGTTATATTTGGCATATTTGGTTAAGTAGAGAAATTTCCCAAATAAGGCCTAATATGGAAGTGTCTTCCCATTGGGCAAAATGATAGACATGGTGAAATTTGTTACAATGAATCATATTTTCTACTTATCAAGTTCAGGCATTAGCTATTAACTCTGTATTATCAATACTGAATAGGCTACACTAGTAGTTTGCTTTCATGGTCTTTTGGTTTCTTCCCTTGAATGTTATCCCCAAAGATTTAGACAGATAGAAAGTAGCCTATATAACACTTGTCTGGGTAGTACAGACATTTGCTACCACATTTATTTGCTTGATAAAGACTAAATGGAAAGTTTAAAAAATATATGAAAATTTTCTAAAAAGTAGCTAAAATAATACCATAACTAGATGTTAGTGAAGCCCTGAAAAGATATTAAATACAGATCCCTGTTTTGAGCAAATTCATTTATTAAAAATCAATTTTTAAAGAGTTAGATTTCAATGTATATCAAAAAGAGACTGCAATAAACAGAGGAAATATAGGTTGTTTTATAGTTCTTTATGGTATGAGCTTTGACAAAAATATGTCACTACACTAAAATATGTAATCCAGGAAACTTTAAATTTATTCATTATTTAAGGGCTCTTCCTATTTTGGTTAGCTTCCTATTTTAAAATCTAAAGCACTCAATTAATGGTAAAACTATTTAAAAGTCATAAATTACTGATACTGACGTAATCACCTAAAATCTTGCTATACTTATTGCTCTAAGTGTGGCAGTGTTTTCAAAATGTTTACACAAGTTTGTAGACTTACCTCAGAATGTTTACAAAATCTGCTCTATACAAATTTGAAAAGGAAAATTTACTTTTTCCTAAATTATAGTGAGATCAGTTCCTCAAACTTCCTATCAAAGAAATCTGTGACCACTGACATGATGAAGAAATGTCTTTATGTATTTATAGTCTTGTAAAGTAACACTTTATAGCCATATGAAGTAACTGTTGGTTAATAAGCAGCAAGGCAGCAAAGTATCTGTTACATGAAGTCTAAAATCATTGTAAAACATTTATTAATATTTTAACAGATAGCCTTAATATTTTCATAAAGACAATATGTTTATTCCTTAATATTATCTTTTAACTATTATTAAAATATTTACATGTTTTATTTTCTAGTGGAATCTTTAAAGCAAAGGTAAAAATATTCAAAAGGACCTAAATAAGTATACTATTTATTTTACTAGGTATATTAGTTTGTTTGGGCTGCCATAACAAAATACCCCAGACTAGGTAGTGTAACAGCAGAGATTTAAGTTTTCACAGTTCTGCAAGCTAGAATTCCAAATTCAAGGCATCAACAGGGTTGGTTTCCTCTGATGTCTCTCTCCTTGGCTTAGAGGTGGTCTTCTCCTGTTGCCTTTTCAATTGGTGTTCCCTCTGTACACACGGGCCTCCATGTTTTCATGTGTATGTTCTACTCTTATAAGGACTTCAGTCAGATTGGATTAGAGTCTGACCTATGGCCTTATTTACAGTCACATTTTAGCACAACTGGCACTCAGGATTTCAACATGTGGATTTTGAAGGGACACTATTCAGCCTGTAATAGTAGGTATGAAAAGTATGGAGACAAATAATGAACATACTTTTTCTTATATAAGCATTTACCAAAAAAGTTGTATTGAGAGATACCTGTCTGTATTGTCATGGAAATTTCAACTACAGTTTGAAAACTAAGAAACTCATTGCAGGGGAGCCTGGGTGGCTCAGTTGGTTAAGCGACTGCCTTCAGCTCGGGTCATGATCCCGGAGACCCGGGATCGAGTCCCACATCGGGCTCCCTGCTCTGAGGGAAGCCTGCTTCTCCCTCTCACTCCCCCTGCTTGTGTTCCCTCTCTGGCTGTGTTTCTCTCTGTCAAATAAATAAAATCTTTCGAAAAAATAAAGAAACTCATTGCTAAATAAACTTGAGGAATAACAAGAAATCATTAAGAAAATTATAAATATCAAGGAAACAACAGAAGATACAATACATCATACTAACACTTATGGAATACAACAAAGGTGGTATCCACATGCATTGTGTAGATTTACATGATGTCACCACTGTAGAACACAGAGAAAACACGTCTTTATACTTCTTCTGAGATACTAAAATTTAAAAAATTATTTAGTTAATTAATAAAAATAAAATTTGAATTGATAAGTAGAAGCCCTCAAGGAGAAAAGATAAATAGTTTCATAACTTTTCTCTAGAAAAATCTCTTGGGAATCTGATTAAGAAAAAAAAATTTAGGGAGCCTGGGTGGCTTAGTGGGTTAAAGCCTCTGCCTTCAGCTCAGGTCATGATCTCAGGGTCCTGGGATCGGATCGAGGCCCACATTGGGCTCTCTGCTCAGCGGGGAGCCTGCTTCCTCCTCTCTCTGCCTGCTCTCTCTGCCTACTTGTGATCTCTCTCTCTGTCAAATAAATAAATAAATAAATCTTTAAAAAAAAAAAAGAAAGAAAAAAAATTTAAATGTGACCAGCATAAGAATATAAAAATAGAAAAGCACATAGAAACAGAATATGAACACTCCCTGCAGCAAATTTGATAACCTAAAAAAAAGGTGATCTATCAAAATACCAGAAATAATACACAAATTAGGAAAATGATTAAAACTTTTACTGTCTGATGGTGTCATAGTAAGGATTAATATTGAGAATATTTTAAAAAGCATTTAACATTGTACCTGATGCATAAAAAGTATTCAATTAACATTGATTATTAATTTTGCAAAGAACAGGTAACAAATGACCAGTGTATATCTCTGATTTATTCATATCATATTCTCATATATTTCTCATTTTGCCCTTTGCAATATTATAAAAATTACCCTAAATGTAAGAGAATTAATTTTTCAGTGAACATCCATTATTTTTATTCTTTTCTTATGTCACTGGCTTTCTTTCCAATAAAATGATTTTGCACTTTTGGTTTGAAATTGTTTTGTTCCTGTTAATAATCCACACATTGCTTAAAGAACTATATCTTTCAAATAAAGTTCAAAAGAATATTTTTTGCAAATTATTTCTTGTTTTACGTACTTAGCTTGACAAACTAGAGGTTAAACTGGTCTTTTTTTTTTTTTTGTGGTAGTGGGGGGTTAAAATGCTTTTTAAAAAGTTCTAAAATGAGTAAACCAATATAATCTAGGTAGGCAAAACTTTCTCCCTATCAACATTTGGGGTTTCATTAAGTTGGGAATTCAGAGGAAAGTTTAATTAAAATTAAAAATTGTTGAATTACCATAATAATCCTAGGGTACAAAGAGGAATAAATATGGAAAATAAGTGTGAATCAAATTCTACATAATGGAAAAGAGCAGCCAAAAAGAAATAAAAAAAATGTAAACCTTATAATGTGTGAATTCACTTATATCTTCCTTTATGGAGTAGATGTGTGCCAGTTATTTTGGTTATATATAGCTTATCTTCTTCTGCCATTTAATTATGAAATCAGAGATGCTTTTCTGCAGAGAATAATTCCCAGTAGACAGATTTGGGAAATTTGGCTAGAAAGAGCAATCTGTATGTTGTGGAATGCCAGTGGTTCAGAGATTCCTGGGAGTTGTAGCTTACTTAATTGTTAAATCTTCATTTCTAGAAGTTTGAATACTTTGTCATGGTATGTGGGTTATGAAATTTCCCTTTAGGCATCATCCAATCCCTGAATTGTCACTTACACTAATTAGGTTATCTTACTAAATGCAAAAAAAATATGTACCTTCTATCATAGTTGTTTCTTTTTTTATTTTTTTCTTTTAAAAAATATATATTTATTTGTTTGACAGAGAGAGGGAGAGATGAGAGAGACAGAGAGAAAGAGAGAGAGAAGCAGGCTTCCCACTGAGCAGGGAGCCAGATGCGGGCTTGATCCCAGCACCCTGAGAGATCATGACCTGAGCCAAAGGCAGACACTTAACCAACTGAGCCACCCAGATGCCCCTATCATAGTTGTTTCTAACAACCGTTTTCTTGTTAACAAGAAATTCCATAGCAGAGATCACAAGTTGGTGTCTCTCAGATCAGAATCTAGAAAAATGTTGTAATATGTATGCCCTCGATATTTAGTCAAAATATAAAGTTGGAACTGAAATTAAGAAAAAGCTAAATATCTTTCTTCTCTTGATACTCTGAATCTCTGAAATGATCAGTTTATATGCCTACATCATAAAAATTTAGCAGGCATTGAGAAGCATATGTTTCCTTTTAAATAGGACACAAGCTTTCCAATTTACTACATATTCAAAAATTATTTAGCTCATCCCATTTCACCCACTTAAATTATCTGAGAATGATGGACATTTAAGCTTGTGACACTTCCTTTAAGCCTGTGTTGAAAAACTCACTATTTTACACTAATTAAAAAGAGATGGAAAGAGTGTTCTATGTAATTCTTGGTAATCGTGTATTGTTTCTCTGATCATTAGTGACTGCTTGTTATACGCAAATTCTTTGCCAGGCACTGGCAATAAGGATAAAGATAAATTATATAAATTTTCTGACCTAAAGGAGTTTGTAATGTAGTAATAGAGACAGATATATAGAGGAAATACTCTGGTGGATGCACCCTCAGGATGCAGTTGGAACACAAATGAAAAATATGTAATAGAGTTGGCAGGGGAGACAATCTGGAGAAACTGTGTCTTGAAGGATAACAAAACCACACTTGAGAAAAGAGAAATCTTTATATCTCAATCTCTAAGGTTTTCATCATTTGATCTAGCTTTAATTCCCTGATGTTAAAAATTTTTGTATACAAATTCCAACACTGCTTTTTAATTCCATAAAAAACTATTTTATCATGCAAATTAAGTCATTTCAGTTTGTTTCTGTATAATGATAAATGTATACACCTGTATAATACAAAACCCTATAAAAATATACAACACTACAGATACCCCAGGAAGTTACCCTGGCATTTTCACATTCAAACCTCTCCAAATATCTCCCAGAGATGACTACTGTTTTAAAGTTCTTAAAAGAGCACCTGGGTGGCTCAGTTGGTTAAGCGACTGCCTTTGGCTCAGGTCATGATCCCGGAGACCCAGGATTGAGTCCCACATCGGGCTCCCTCCTCAGTGGGAAATCTGCTTCTCCCTCTCTCACTCCCCCTGCTTGTGTTCCCTCTCTGGCTGTGTTTCTCTCTGTCAAGTAAATAAATTCTTAAAAAAAAAAATAAGTAAATAAAATTATTTTCTACCACATATTAGATTTGTTTATTCTAAAATTTCATATAAATGGAATGCACTATTCCCTATTGTATAAGAGATCTTTTGCTCAGTACTGCTTTCTGTTTCTGAAAAACTTCCCTGTTGTTTTATGTATCTGCCGGGAGCCAGCCCCAGCAACAGTCAGGGTGCAGAAAGTAGGGAAGGCGTCAGCGTTTTCAAATGAGGAGACTGGACTTGAAGTGTGGTGTGGGGATCTCCTGAAAACACTGTTCTCAGGGCTCTTTATTTTTAGCACAATGTTACATGTAAGATCAAAGAGTTTCAATTTAGATCACAAAGTTTCTTTCAAGTTATGATTCATCAATTATGTGTGACAATAGTGCCCATGAAGACCCCAACTATTATACAGGATGTTCTGGTTAAAATCTAGTCTAAGGAACAGTCAATTAGAGACAAATCTTAACTTTACTGGCAACTATGCATTTGCACAGATGGTTTCTATCAATCATTGTCTTATTAGGACTTCCTGCTTACCCCTAAAATGCAGGGAGGTGAATATGCGGTTGTGTTGTTATGAGATTTCTATTGTTTAAACTAAGCTACTTACAATGCAGCTACAATGCTTATTTCTCTCAATATCTCAATAATCATCATTTTTAAAAGGGTAGGGTGAAACTTGAGGCTTGACGTGAGCAAGCTAAAAGTGGCAGCAGATAAAGGTTTGATATAATTGTAGGTATAAGGAGAAAAGTGTTTTTCAGAACTAGTCAAGTGTAAAGGGAGAATAAAGAAAGCAAAGTTGCATGTGACTGCAAAGCAAATAACTGCAACTCTGCCTAGCTGCCTCACTTTGAGGGAGGGTCATGGCGTTCCGTGCCTTGCAGAGGGAACCCATATGAATGACCATGCTTTTGGTCTGTGGCATGTATCATTAGGCCCTTCATTTTTACTGCCACATAGAATTCCAGTGAATAAATTTATCACAGTATATAATCTATTCTATTAATAGACTCTGAGACTGTTTTTATCTATTATGAAAAAGTTACCATGAACATTTGTATACATGTCTTTTTGTGAACATATTATTTCTACCTTGGATAAATACAGGAGTGGAATTTCTTGAGAGGTTCATGTTTATTTTTATAATGAAGTGACCTATATTTTTCAAAATGATTACTGACAAAGAATTATGTTTTTTCTTTTATCTGAAAACGTCCTTATTTGCATCACTATATAAGTAAATGACTATTTTGGCCATATGCAGAACTCAGAATTGACAGGCATTTGTTTTGTTTTTTACATGTTTGCCATTTTAAAAACTATCCTCTATCTTCTAGCCACCATAGTTTTGGGTAAGTAGTTAGGAAAAGTACCATAAAGCTTAACCACATTCTAACATACTCAACATGTTTCAGGTGTGGTTTCCCATATGGAGGCAATACATTTAGGTATAAACAGTATAACTAATTACCTAAAAAAAAATAAATTTAAAAAATTTAAAAAAAAGTTTTATTTCACAGTAACTTAGTGTAAGAGGAGGTTGTGAATATATCATAGAGGGATCATATATACCCATCCCTCAGTTTTTCCCACTGATATCATCCAATGACAATACTATATCAAAATCAAGAAATTGAGAGTGGGAAAATATACGTGTATAAATTCTCTTCATTTATCACATTTGTAGATTCCTATAACCACTGTCAGAATCAAGTACAGAACTATTCTATTGCTCCAAAGATATACTAATGTATTTGACCAATTTGAGTAAAGTGTAGAAAACTTACCTTACTTTAAATCCCTTCCCCTCCTCTGTTTATAATCACCTTAAACATTTAGGTAGCCTGCAGTGAGATCCACATAGGACAATGATGTATCTTTTCCTTCAGACATAATTAAGGAATGTGAACAAAGAGAGGAAGTCTGTTGTATTTATGCATATATTTGCCCTTTCCATTTTACAGTCTTTATTGATGTTCAAGATTCTTTTATAATTTCCTTTTGTTTCAAAAACTTCTTAATTTTTTTTAGAGATCTTCTAATAACATATCCTTTGTTTTTCTGCACTTGATAATGTATTTCTCTTTAATTCTTGAAAGATAGTTTTGTTGGACATATAATTTGAGGTTAATAGTTGTTTTATTTCAGCACTTAAAAATTGTATACTACTTCATTCTGGTCTCCATGACTTCTGATGAGAAACCTACTGCTGTGTGGGTATTCTGCCTCTTTGGAAAATGTGTTTTAATCATTGCTTTCAAGATCTTTCTTTGTCTTTCACATTATGAACTATGGTTAGGCTGTATCTTGGCATGGATTTATATGGAATTACCCTATTAAGTGTTCATTCATTTTCATGAATCTTCTTAAATATTTGTACCAAATTTGGGAAATGTTCTGCCATTTTTTCTTCAAATATTTTTCTAACCTTGTTGTCTTTCTCCTCTCCTCTGTGACTCTGATGACATAAAAGTTCTATCTTTGATTGTAGTACCATGGGTTGTGGAGATTCAGCTCTTTTTTTTTTTTTTAAGTGTATTTTCTGTTATTCGGTTTGGGAAATCTGTTTTTCTGTCTTCAAGTTTAATGATTATGTTCTCTGTCCTTTCCATTCTCTTGTTGAGCCCAGTACCGAATTTTTTTAAAATTTCACTTATTATGTTTTCTAGTTCTAAAATCTCATTTTTAAAAATATTTGCTATTTCTTTGCTGTGACTATTTTTCATTTGTTTCAAGCATATTTGTTATTACTCCTTTTCATATTATTCCATTGGTATCATCTTTGTGTTACATTTCCATGATTTTTAAATGTATCCTGGAGATTTGGCATAGTGTATTATGAGACTCTGTTTATTAAAAAAAAAAAATGTGTATAGTTTGTTATACCTGGCCTCTAACCACTGTGCTATTGGGGGAAAGTGGGCTTGAGGTCAGTACTGCCAGGGAGGGATACATGTCCAGCTTCCCCACATAGTTTCTAACAGCTGTAGAGAAATGAGATATTGGACTCTCTATTAGGCCTCTTCTGATTTCTTTTTGGCTAAGAGTCAGAGAAGTGCATCATTCCCACTGGACAAGGTTCTCAGTCTAGTTTCCCATTCAGCTTTTGCTGACTGGATTAGGGGTGAATCAGCTTTTATTTTTTTCCTATAGCCTTTAGAGTAGATTATTTACTTTGTAAAATTCTTATGTCTTACTACGTTACTACTCTCCTGGTCTTTAGCTAGAAGGCACATTTTCTTTACAGCTATTTTTGTTTTCTCCTGTTGGCATTTCAAGGTGAATGGCTTCTCATTCCAGGATATACCAGGTAAAAGAAAATCTAAAGAACTCAACATGTTGTTCTTTAGGTCCCAAGATCCCTAGTTTATCTGTCTTCTCTATACCTTTCAATTTTTGAGTCTTTGCTTCATAACTAACGTCCAGGGTTTTTAGCTGTCCTTGGCAGGATTAACAGGGTGAATTGGATCTACTCCATCTTTATTCAGAACCAGGTACAGATGACCCTTGAACAATATGGGTTTGAACCGGGCATTTGAATAAGTGGTCTCTTTAAGCCATTGCAGGTTCATTTTGTCAGAGACAGGTCTTCACTAGTCAGCTTACTTTGGGTTTCTGGATGTATCTTCTGATAATGTTCTTGGGAATATGGGACTGCTAGTAAGGCCCGTTTTAGGGCTAGGCAACTGTTTGAGCTCTGAGTGTTGGAAGGTGGCACTGGCTAAGAACAGCTATATAGGACTGCTGGCTTGGTTACGTGCCCAAGTGAAGCTGTAAGACAGGCTTCCTAGTTGCTTGGATTCTCTGGTTAGGATTTCTAGATGTTTGGGACTGATATTATACTCAACAGTAGGTGGGGTTATGAATTAGCTTCCCTGGCAGGGCAGCAGGACAGGACCCAGGGCCTACACAGATTGATGCTAGGGGACCTTAATCAGGCAAGAGTAAACATTGAATATTCTGGTCAGATGAGGACACCAGTTTTGACCTGCCAACAGGGGAAGCCATGGCTGTTGTATTTTCTCAAATACTACTGTAAGCAGGGCTAATGGTTGGGCTGTGCAACTTCCCATGTGCTCTAGTAAGTTTCCCTGATTGGGTGGGTCTAAGGCTATATTCAGCAATAATAGTGGGCTATGAATTAGTTTCTCTGACTGGGAATCTAATGGGAGAAACAACCCCAAGCCAACCAGTAGTGTTTTGTGTGGTCTTGCCCCATATCCCTAGCTGGAACTTGGTCACAGGGCTCTGCCGGCCTGCCTCTTGGCTCTAGAATTCTTGGGTTACAGATCTTCCATGTGTTCTTGCCAGTCTGTCTTGTCAGATGGCATTGGGGACCATGCTTTGTGACATGTAGGGTCATGTCTCTGACTTGCCTGGGCAGGGCTGTGAGGGCTCACTTCAGGCTACTCCCACATTTTCCCAAACATGTTTTCTGGTTGGAAAGGGTTGAGAGCCGTGCTCCACAGCAGGTGGAGCTATGACTCAACTCTTCACTTGGGCATGGACAGACCAGGCTCCCAGGCCAACAGAACTCCTAATGTGGGAACCAAATTTGGCAAACCTGCAACCTTGTTGAATTCTCTGATCAGACTGAGCATCTGACTTGGTTCTACCCAGTGAGAAAAACCACTCACTAGGACTACTACTTGCATTTTGCAAGTAGATTCAAGATGGGAGTACTGGTTCTTGGAAGTTCCTCTCCACTTCTCTAACTCAATCATATTTGCAGCAGTTGAGCACTGTAAATTCCTCTGTGATTCTTGTAGGATGAAAGCAGAGTAGCAGTTCTCATAAAGTGACTCACAAGGCTGCAGGGGCTAAAGCGTCACCTCTGGGCTCTCCTTTTACACTGGAAGCACTGTGGGCTCAGGGCATGAGCCCTTGGCATGGTGTTGCACTGGCCTTGGGAGGGCAATGCAGTCTATATGTAGCCATCACTCACCCTTCTGATGCAATCTGTCTAGGTTTTTTTGGTGCAAGGGCCTGATTAGCCTCACTTCCAAGTTCTAAGCTTCTCTCAATGATGTCTTCTCCATGATTAGTTGTTAGTTATTCTTATCATCAGGGGGAGTGAAGTCAGGAATTACTATCTGATTGATGTCACCCTTCTAGATCATCTTAAAATATCCCCTATCTCTTCCTGTTTTTCATCCTCAAATCCAACCTTTTCCATGACTGATTCTATTTTGCCTCTTAACTATCTCTTGATTCTGTTTACCTCTCTCCCCTTCTTTCCATCTCCTATGTCAAGCTGCCATTGTCATTCACCTGAGCTAATTTAGAGCTTCCTAACTATTTCCTCTAATGCTCCCTTCTCCTCAGACATTACATTTTGTATAATGAAAACAGAATTTTCCAGAACATAAATCTGATCTCACTGATTCTGCACTCACTCTTTGGCTCAAAATACACCAGTGTCTTCCTATTAACATAATATAAGGTAGACAATCTTTAAGTGGTCCCAGTCTGGTCATGTCACCTCTCTATGTCACCTCAAGCAGCTAATCACTCTCTCTCACTTCCTTCAATATACCATATACCTGAGGGTCTTTTAATAATGTGTTTTTTTCTCATTAGAATTGTCTCCCCACACTACCCATTCTCTGATAATATTTATGTGATAAATATTAATACATGTTGAAATATTGTATCTCAACAGTATTTTCAAAGTAGAATGCCAGTTTTCTTAAAGTCCCTCAAGTATATCTATGATTAGAAATAATTCTAGGAGTGCCTGGGTGGCTCACTCCGTTGATCATTTGACTCTTGGTTTCAGCTCAGGTCATGATCTAATGGGTCATGGGTCCCACGTTGGGCTCTACACTGGGCAAGCAGTCTGTTTGAAGATTCTCTCCCTCTGCTCCTATCCCCACTCATGTATACACTCTCTCTCTCTCCAGTAAATTTTTAAAAAAAATTATGAGTATTATAATAATAGAGTGCTTGCAATACCAGTAAAATGTTTCACTAAATTAAATATTTGACATAAAGATGTTTTTAAAGTGCTTAAAACATTTTTATGGCAAAAAATTGTAGTTTTCAATCTAATTTGCTCTATGATAATAATCTACTTTAATTGGAAATATCAAATACAGCCTACTGATCACTGTGTGGAGATTTATAATTTTTAAGAAAGTTCATTTTGATTGAATTATATTCTATTATTAATTTATATTACCTAATACTTTTCTGTGTATTTTATTTCCTTACCAGCTTCATGGCTAACTTATTTTATTCATGAAGAATCCTTTAGTGGTCAAATTCTTTTAGTAACATAGGTAAAAATGTTCAAAGGACAGCACATATTAATTTATGATTTAAGGAGAGAGCCAAATTGAAAGGAAAAGTTGATTTGTCTTTATTTTCTAACCCTGTTGTTAATAAATGAATCATTTAAAATACATATATATATTTCTGACATAAAAGTTAATATTCATATTAATTTTACATGTAAAAAATTCACGATATGTTTGCTTATAGACCATGTGTTGTGGAAGTGTTAAACAAGTTTGTGGGGACGCCTGGGTGGCTCAGTTGGTTGAGCCACTGCCTTCGGCTCAGGTCATGATCCTGGAGACCCGGGATCGAGTCCCACATCGGGCTGCCTGCTCGGCGGGAAGCCTGCTTCTCCCTCTCTCACTCCCCCTGCTTGTGTTCCCTCTCTGGCTGTGTTTCTCTCTGTCAAATAAATAAAATCTTTAAAAAAAAAAAAA